>JAUCMT010000001.1:19945675-19971830 GCA_032357475.1 Enteromius thamalakanensis
ATAATCCCACCCACTCTAAAGCGGTACTAAACTGCAGTGGAAGCGCAAACCGAGCCGAAGTGAGCCGTACCGTGCCGAGTCGTACCACGCAGTGGAAAAGCGCCAAAAGATGCATTCTTAAAGCAAAAAGATGAGGAAAAAAGAGCATGAAATACCAGCATAAATGACTTTAGAAGCAAAGACACGATTCAAAGAACAGTGTGATGTGAATCTAGCTGAACAGTTTCGAATCAGACCCAGTTTTTTTAAATCCTTATGCCTTCCCCTGTTTTTGTTCCTTGAATCATGGGACTAAACATTCATAAACGCTGTGAGGAGAGCCAGGAGAAAGAGGAAAAAATCTAAATTAAGAAAATCATTCAGGAGACAGAGAGAGAGAGCCTGCGTGAGCTCTGTTGAGGCGCTGCTCAGCACCTGAGTGCAGCACAGGGTTTTCGTGAGACTTCCAGGCTTTATCTCCATAAAACTGATCGGCAGAACACTATAGCCTAGCAAACCCCAGTGTGTGTGCTTGTTTGTCTGTGTATCTGTGCGCTCTCGCTTACAGCACGCACAAGTCTAACACCACCAGCCCGTCTGAGGATTAGACCCAAGCTCACTACCAACGGTCCATACGTGCACATCCACACTTGCCTCTAATACAGCCGAGCTGACTCCACGGGATGAATAAATAACCCGCTCGTCCATTTTTGCCTTCACCTCTCAGTGCTCACAAGCGCCTTATTGCTCCCCACCGCAACAGCTGGGAAACAATGATGATGGTTTAATACCAGGGGCTTATGGACAGGATCTAATCAACAGCCTAATCACAGAGAACAATAGCGCTGTCTCTATCTCCCAAATGCAGAATATGTATTTGGGCCGAAAGACAATGCATTTGACTGGCTACACAGCACAAAAAACTGACTTTATTAGCCTATGTTGGAGACAACATAGGAAAAAGTATTTGTGTGTGCAATTTAAATTGTTGCGAAGCAATTCCAACTACTAAATTACGGCGTTTCAGGTTCAAGTTATCTGTAATCACACATTTATGGTGTATTTAGATAACAACAGAAATTAATTTGGACTCGCACCTCAAAACAAGACAGAAATGAGGCTACAGTAAGGTAGTAACAATGGAATGCATGGGAAAAAGTAAACTTTACAAAATGTCTGTGAGCTAAGTTTTTGCGGTGTCTTCTGCTCTGTTGATACTATTCAGGGTCTGTTCGGTTTAGTGAACCCGTGCACTAGAAGAAAAGCGCAAGTGATGAAAGTGAGCGAATGATGAAGTCAAGACCGCGCACAGAAGGCTGTTCTAATCTTACAGCTTTATTTATAAAACAACATGGGCGTTTGGAATGAAGAATGTCAGGACTAACTGATCCACATGATTAATCAAAATTGTAGGCAATGTGCATTGTCCAGTTTTTATAAAGTTTCAGTTTTTCTTTTTTAATGACAAAACATTTTGGCCCAGATGTAGTAAATGCATAGCCTGGGCCTGCCCATACTTCCTGTGATGCTACATTCAATTTCGCCAGCAAAGTCAGTCTGGCAAAGCTGCTGTTTCAGAGCATTTCTGTTTCCAAAAAAGTGAGAACCAATGAAAATTTTTTTTGCTCAAAGTAGGCGGAGCTGACAGTCGCCATGTTGGAATTACGCAACTCCCGGATTATAAAATGGGCAAAAAGGCGGGAGCTGGTCGATAAAACCAAACCCCCATAATTCAATGGTGGTTACAGCAGTGGCAATCCACATGTCACTCAAGTTGTCTATATAGACTAAAATCATTTTTGAACCAGGCTGTAAAGATGTTTTTTTCTGCCGTAAATTTGGGCATTTTAAAGTAGGGAGTCTATGGGATTGACTCCTTTTTGCAGTCAGCCTCTAGCGCTACATCTAGCGATGTTTGTTTGCGGTGTCACAGACTTATGGCCTGTTCACACCAAGCACGGTAACTATAAAGGTAACAAGTGTACACACATCTGCCACATTAAATTCTCAGGCTCGTGAGAACAGGCTGCATTCTGATCGGCTGTCAAAGTTTGTATCGTTCATAAGCTGGACAAAATCATTCTCAAATTCAAATTTTATTTGTCACACTCACATACATACACGGGACGACATGAAGTGAAGTGTATAGATGAATGTAAATGTGAAATGATTCCAACTATATCGTTTCTCTATGCCTTTATCGTTATAGTTGTGGTGTGGATGCTGCTATTCTTTAACATTGAGAATGATTTTAAGAACTATATCTTTACTGTTATCGTTATCATGCTTGGTGTGAAATGGTCTTTAAGGTCTTGTGCTAATACTTTTACTTTTTTACTAATACTTTTATTTCAGTGTATTAAATCTTTTGTATAAAAATATCCAATCTCATTTTTGTAGTTTTTATATTCAACCACGAGGACTGAGACCTAAAATAAGGACTTAAAAATAATGTTTAAGTTTTATTATGTACCACACTATAAAATTCCCTCCACTTCACCCATGTAAAGCCTCCCATCCGAGCCAAGATCTTTGAAGAGTGTGTATTTAATGTGCTCTTAGCCTGACTGCAACCTCTGACGCTTGCTTTGCCCTTTCAATAACTCACAACCTGTGTTCCAATTCACAGAGTCCCTATGTAGTGCTTACTGCTCCCTACACTGACCAGTACACTTCACAAAAATCCCTCATTTGACATCATGCAACATCAGCAAACAATGGGATGCACAGATTAGTCTTCGATTGGTCTAAAATATAAATATATATATAGCCATACTTTAAAATGTGCCTGCATACATAATGCCTCCCTGTATAGTAAATATATCTAAATGCAAATATACATAAATTCATGAATATATATATTAAATCCTAATAAAAAGAATGAACTGTGATTTAATTTATAGTATTTTATCAGTACTTTTAGTCTTTTTATACTATATATAATTAGAATTATAGAGTTTATTTATAGTAATCACAATGCATCCATATCTGAATCTAAATTTATATGCAGAGCAAGTGAAATGTTCCTATTCTGAATCTCCTCTTCTGCCTTTTTCCGACTTCCTCGTTGTCTTTCTCTCCCGCGTTCCTTCCACATATATATAGAAATGTATGTAGCAGCGGTTGCCATGCCAACCAATGCAGCCCACAGAGTGTGTTTGGGGTTGGGGTGGGGTAGAGAAAGACAGAAAGAGAGATAGAGCACGTAAAAGTAATTATTAAGAAAAAGACAGGGTTGAAAACACTCCTCAATCCCCTCTATTTAACCACCACCTCCTGTGGCATGTCACACATCTCTCTCGTTCGTTCACATGCATGCTTTCACTCCCCCATCTGTGCTCGGGCTCTTTTATATTCCCTCCTTCTGCATCGAATTGTCCTGTAGCACTTCTATTTCACCCTCTTCATCTTTCTGTTATCGTCCCCTAATGCTGCATCTCCTTAAAAGTCATGTTTCTTCTGTTTCAATCTGTTCTTTGTCTTTTTGAATGCCTCCATTTAGATGTAAGCGTGTTGTAACTGCATGTTGAGTGCCTTCCTCTTCCTCTGTTTCACACCCACGTTTTTCATTTTAAAACAGTCCCCTCTTCCTTCCCTCTCTCTCTCCCACTCTAGTCCTTTTCTACCTCCCTCCCCAGCTGTCATTCATCCTTCCTTCCCTCCATCCATTCTTGCTTTTCTCCAGTAGCATTCACTCGTTCGGCAGCCGTTTAATCAGTGTTTTCTTGCATTCAGTCTTAGAGACCATCTAAAGAGGTGCTTTGAACGCTGCGTTTGATGCTTCTGGAAATTTGTTGGTCTTTGAACACACTGAAAAACTGGGATTCAAACCTAGAAATACCTAGAAAGGAACGAGCCGATGTTCTTTTGATTGCTCCGGATTCATTCTGGAGTACGTGTTTATCAGATTTTGCTCAGTATTGTGATGTAAATGCAGATCAAGTGCTGCTGTCATTGTAGCAGAAAAGAGACACAAACTAAAGCATTCGCAAATTATTCAAATTAGAATCACAATAATATTATTTCTGACAAAGATGTCATTTATTATTCCGTTAGGATGCATCGCCTTTATCAAAAGTGACAGTAATGAAAAAAATCTATTTCCAATAAAACTGTTTTTTATTTCTATTCATAAAAGAAATCATAATAAGAAGAAAATGCTTCTTGAGCGGTAAATGGCATATTTAAATGATTTCTGTGTATCATGTGACACGGAAGACTGGAGTAATGATGCTGAAAATTATTTCTAAATTATTAATCACAGGAATACATTTGAAATATATCCAATAATTGTAATAATAATTCACAATATGTCTGTTTTATTGTTTGCTTCAAATACTAATGCAGTCAAATGCATTTGAACAGTGTTATTATTATTAGTATTATAAATAAAAATACAAATATAAACCAAAAATAATATTTTATTTATAAGTCTGCAATTATTTAAAATATTAACAAGGAAAGCTATTAATATAATGTTATTTTTAATTTAGTTTCTTGTACTATTTTCTTCTAGATGTAAACGATGAGTCAGAGTCACTGGATGGGATGTAGACGTACACTGTAGTGCTTCTCTACATTAGCGATGTGTCATAACTACTGTATTCGTGGCACTGTGTGACACCACATCTTTTTAAGCAGTGAGAAACAGCACACTGAAACATGGGTCACAAGTGTTCGCTCTCAAGGTGCAAATGTGAGAGTGTTGCATGGCTTCCCCTGCGATGCTGACAGAGCAACAGGCTTTCAATCAATAACCGACACTTCTGAAGTGTTTGTGTGTAACAAGGGTTTTTACGACAGAGCATCTAGATTTATGAAGAGGGAGACTGGAGGATCATTTAAAACAAGACACTGATCGTATCAGTCTGACACTGATAGTGTAGCCTTTAAAAACACTATCCATTCATGATTTTCTTTTTTCTTAAAAAACAATAAGTGAAATTGTAATTTTAAATGTAAAAATGAACAGATTTGGAGAAATGTTGCAAACAGTCCAAACAGCTGATAAAAACATCCCAATAATTAAGAGAAATCCAGTCCATCAATTAAAGTCTTGTGAAGTGAAAAGCTGTATGTGTATAAGAAACAAATTCATCATGGTTTAAGATGGTTTTAAACTGTTGGTTTCAGCTAAAATATTAGTCCTCTGTGCGTAGCATTACTTCCCGTGAAAAAGTCACCTCGTCTGAATCAGGAGAGAAATATGTGGAGATTAAGCACCATTTACAAATGCAAACACCTCTTGTGGATTGTGATGTGACAAGAAAATAGGAGATGGATAATTTCACTGGACGTTTTATCAGCTGTTTTGGACATTCACTGCAGAGGATCCATTGGTGAGTAAATCTGTGAACTCATCTGCATCTTGGATGGCCTGAAGATGAGTAAATATACATTTATTCCTTTAATGACAGCAGCACTCAAGTTAACGTCATAAATTTGCTTATTTGATTAGTGAAAAAGATATTAAGCAATCTGAAATACTATATTTCTGATTCACTGACTTTCTTTAAAAATTAAAAGATTAGGTAACACCTTATTTTTACGGTTACACCCAGTGTTTGAATTGTGTCAAAGCTCTTGGGCGGCCCCCCTATCCAGAATAAATGAATAACTTTAACCTGCAGTTACAAATGCCTAAATCTTTTGATATTTGATTCCTAATTCTTTGAATATTTGAAATTATTTAAAAATATAAAGGCTTCTTTAAATGTGAAATTAAAAACCACCAGAAGGTGGCAGAAAGTCGCTGTTATTAAGTGAGTCATTGCGATTGAACCAAATTATTTAAACAGTTGATTCCATAGACTGTAAAGCTGCGCTCACACCGGACGCGAATTAAGCGAATAAATCACACAGTTCAGATTTTTCAACTTGAGCACTATTCGCCGTTTGATTCGCGCGAATCGTGCCGCAGGATGTCTAATCGCGTCTTTGCATTGACTTAACATGTAAATCACTCGTGCTTAACGCTTCATTCGCGTCTGGTGTGAACGCAGCATAAGGGTTGATTCATTTAGAAACATTAAACTGTCGTGTTGCTCAGAGACGCGCAGGCTGTTTTTGGGACCTTTTTTTTTTTTGGCAAAATATTGCAAAAATAGGCTATATGGTGTCTAAAAAATAAGTCTATTAACTTCTTGTTTTTTAAACTGTTGTATAAAATCAATCATATTTGTGCTTTTTGCTAAAAAATAAAAAAATGACCCCAATCTTGAATTTTGAGTGCATTCTGAATTTTATTATACTGAATAATGCGCACTCTTATTAAGCACAGTCAGTCTAGCTCTTTTGCACTTAGCTCGTCTGCACTTTTGTTGCTTATG
Source organism: Enteromius thamalakanensis (assembly GCA_032357475.1). Lineage (NCBI taxonomy): Eukaryota > Metazoa > Chordata > Actinopteri > Cypriniformes > Cyprinidae > Enteromius > Enteromius thamalakanensis. The sequence goes on from JAUCMT010000001.1 coordinate 19,951,984, forward strand.
ATTATGGGAATTTGCAAGTTTTAGACTAATATGACCACCTCTGATTGCCGCTGTACTCCTAAGCTCAATATAACTGGGCAATGCTGTACAAACGTGTTAAATTACATACAATACGATACGAATAGGCCTATAGTATGAGCAGGTCTAAATTAAATACAGCTATTAAATCTTTTAATTTTATTTTCACTAGTGTGTTTCATTTTTTTTCCCTATTCATTTTCCATTGATTTCCAAGTTTACATATAATGCATTGAGTCAGTTGTATCCCAGATGCGGACTCATGAATCAATGTTGCAGAAGAACAAATGTTTACAAATGCAAAGATGCATTCATGCAGATTCAAAACACTAACAGATTAAATAAAACATTTGAAAAAAAAAAAAGTGGACAGATGTGGCATATAAAAACATTACAGCCACTAATGACTAAAAATGCAAATGCAGGAGAGAAAGCACTATGCTCTCTCTCTCTCTCTCTCAGAAAGTAGACGTGAGTGAATGTGTTGCATGAACCGGCCAGGCAGGTGCATCTGATGAGTGGTTTGACAACACACTCCCTGTGTAAACTGCCCCAGCTAAATACGACATGCACATCTAATGCTTCCGTGTGCCAGAGAGAGATGTGCACATTCCCATTAAGCATGAAATTAGCAGTGCTACTGTGCTCGTTAAGTATCCCAGCGCTCCTATGACTCCCGATTAACATTGGGTAAAGCACACGGAACAGATAAGCCAGCGCATCGCTCGCCTAGAGTAAGTAGGAGTGGATGGACTCAAGGACTATCAAGGGGTAAAGTCACAGAATTAGAAACAAGTCCTAATATTCCTCATAATGGCCTATGAACTTACACTAGATGGTTTCTCTTTTGTCATTTCTGCATGCATATAATGTAAATCTAAAACTCCACTGCTCTTGGGAAGGAAAAAAAAAGTCATAAAACCAAGATAACAGTGCGTTTATGTATGTGTGGTTGGATGGAAAGGCATCGAGCATGGTAAAATGTTTCCGCTAATTCAATTAGCCCCTTATCGAGCTCCTCAGTGGCTTATGAGAGGATGTGGCGTGTTTTAACAACCCTACACCAACACTAAAAAGAGCTCCTCTTCTTGTAACAGCCTGCAGATATGGCAAAAAATAGATCTAGAACAAAGAGATTGCTGACAGACGAGTTGTACATTCCCAACACATTTAAACAGGATCTATGTACATCTAAAATTAATGGGAGACATAAAAAAAAAATCACACAATTAAAAAGTTCGTAATTGTCATTTTTCGAGTTGAAGTCAACTGGAGTCCACTTTACCACACATGGTCTACTTCGGGTCACACAACTTTCCTCATGGGAAAATCATGAGTCATTTGGCAATTCATTCCGGTTGATTTATTATGTTGCAAATCTAAACTAACAATTTAATAATAAAAATCATAAACATAATACAACAAGCCTAGCTTGACTGTTAGCAGTGCTATTTTAGAATTATTTATATATACTGTATATATATTAGGGCTATAACGATACACGTATTCATATTGAACCGTTCGTTACGAGGCTTTCGGAAAGCAAAGATTCAGAAAAAAAAAAATAATAATAAATTGTGTAAAATATAAGGTTTTCAGTGCTACGCTCAATAAGGCAACGCAAATGATGGGACAGGCAACCCGCTCTCTGCCCCTCCCACCCCCAAACAGACGAGAACTAGAAACACGCACATTACCAACGATCCCCGCGGCATTCAGGCAGGCGTTTCCCTTTGCCAATTTTACAGTAGCCAAATAAGTTGAATGAAATAATAAGCCAAGCACAGGTTCTGAAAAAATACTGTATTGACATTTGTCTAAAGACGTGTACATCCCTTTAAATAAAAGTACACCTCTTGCCCTTTGAATCCACGACAAATTCCAGCTGTATAACCAGAGCTGCATTGTTCTGCCCTAACACACCAAAATACTGTTTGTATAAGTGTTAATGATACTTTAGAATTAAATCTAATTTACTCTCTTTAGGGTACGTTCACATGAAGGGTCTAAAAACGCGTGGAAAACGCGAGGCGCGTTACTTATCTTTGACCAATTTCAAAGCACTTGGGCGCTCGCGCTTCTGTAGCGTCTGCTGTTACTAGGCAAGCATGAAGACACTGTCAGTTATAAAAATATTTCTGCTTCGGATAATAAGCAGTTGAAAATAAAGATGTGAATGCGAACATGCCTTTGGTGACACATAAACACCACAAAATTAAATTGTGGATCTCTCTTCTGTCGTCTTCTCCCACGCGGATTGTCCCGCAGGGAGAAACGATGGATGGCGCTCCAAGACTTTTCCAAGACATACTTTTATGTTCATTTTAATAAATAAAAATGTGAAAAAAAAATCAAAGAAATTCTCTTTTTTTATTTTATTTTTGCTGTAACGAAAACATACCGAACTGTGTTGTATCAAACTGAACCGTGATTTTTGTGAACCGTTACACCCCTAACACACACACATATATATATATATACCTATAATATATATAAACCTATATATATATATATATATATATATAAATAAAAAGTTCAGATGCAAAAGCCTCTAAGTGCTTTTGCCATTTTTTCTTCTAAAATGAGCATTCTTCTCAGGCTCATACATGTTTATGTTCAGTTATTTTACTTTAATGGTGATGAAAAGAATCTATTCATTGCCATTAAAATGAAATTACTGAACCTACACACAGTAGTCCGATAAAAACACTCACTTTAAAAGAAACTTTCAAATGGCACTTTTTTATCTGAACTCTATTCATCTAATTTACAGCAATCAATTATATATATATATATATACACGTTTTTACATTTCTGTTTAAATTTAAAGTTTAAAGTCTGCTTTTTGTTAGGTTTTTTTTTTAATTAGCATTACATTTATATTAATTTCAATTTTATTCATTTTATTTCTTGATTTGGTTGCCGTAAGAATACTTCAAATAAAAAAATACTTAAAATTTGGACTCAAGAGCCCTGAATTAGTCCAAATCCCTGGTGAAAAAGTGTCACTTGCTCTGCTCACTTTTCCATTTTCTGTTAATATTAAGCACAGAAACCCTGTAACAAGATCTGTAGCCATAAACATCCATGAAGCACCAATCAGTAAAAGCACCAATCAGTAAAAGCTGCATGTTCTTGGAAATACGCTGCAGTGTGAGTTGGATGATTAGTGTCCCTCTTGATAAATATAATGGAACCTGTTACCATTAAAACAAAGGCTGTTCAAGATGAGGGTCATTGATTTAGCACCAGCACCAGCTTTCCGCAGCAATGGCTGCCCCTTTAAAACACTCGAGTTGCCAAAAACTGCTAAAATAGGTCTCCTTTGGGACAGCCGTGATTACGCATGCAGCTGCAAAAAGCTTAAAAATATTGTGTTAAAGTTTAGGTAATATTTGTTTGCATGCTGTATTTAACACTGCAAGTGTCTGCAGTTATTGTCCTCTTCTGTTTTTTCCTTTCTCCAAGATGACAAAATAAATGTACTTGCCTCCTTGTTTTTCACTGTGTGGCATTTACAAAAAGTCTCTCTGACATTTCCTTCTCTTTCTGCACTTTTCTCCCACCGTCTCATCTTTTTTATTACCTTCTTTCTTATTGGCCAGAAAAAAAAAATTCTACTGAAAAACAAATCTGCATAGCCATTATTTTCCCTCTAATTTTCTCTCCCTTTCTTCTGCCTCTTCTCAAACCCAGTCATCTTAATGAAGCACATTGCAGGTAGTTAACGGCAGCACGGACAGTACACAGTGCTATTCATTCCATCGCATCTGTTTCCAGCCGTTCAGACCTCCACTGACTTAACAGCAGGCAAAAGTCTGTTACACCTGCTACACACAACTCTGACCTTGGTGGAAAAGAGAGAGAAAGAGGCAAACATGTGGGTGTACGTGTATGAATATTCATGTGAGAATAGACGACGTTGAGGGGAAAAAGAGTAGACAGTGTGGCTCTGTTCCAAACTCTAGTGAGTCTACTGTCTCCACAGGCAGCTACTTTTACAGCATCCTATTAAAAATGCTCTGAAATGCTCTACATACACAAGTTACAAGTACAGTGTATTCTATGATTGGTTCTCGAGCGAACATCAAGGTTAAAAGACAGTACAGGTCATGTCTGTGAATGGAGAAAGACTTTCGATGGTATACATTAACACTATATATCAGCAATAAAATCCAAAAATAGCAGCAACATCAATTAATACTGCATTTGATCAAATCACTCAAAATAATGGTATTTTTCAGGGTGGTTTAATCCGTGCAAACACATGTTAGTGTAGGCTAGTTTAAAAAAACAGTTAAACAATTTTTTAATTACAAAACAAGTTTTGTTTAAATATTTATTAATATTATGATAAATATATATATATATTAAAACTGCTTTCTATTGTAATATATTTTAAAAGGGAATTTATATTTTTAAATGGCAAAGCTGAATTATTACTCCAGTCCTTTTTGTTGCATCACTTCATTCTTATTGTTTTCCCAGAACTCTTTGATTTATAGAAAGTTATAAAGAACACAGCTGATCTGAACTGTTTGTATTTTTTACAAAGTCTTTGCTGTCACTTTTGATCAGTTCAGTGCATTTTTTCAGAATAAAAATACAAAATGTCTTTCATAAATAAATATCTTCCTGACCCAAAACAAATATGTTGGAACAAATATTATCACTTTACAAAAACGACTCATTTGTTAACATTAGTTAAAGGGATAGTTTGCCCAAAAAAGAAAATTCTGTCCCCCTTATGTCGTTCCAAACCAAAAAGACCTTTGCTCATATTTAGATATTTTTTGATGAAATCCGAGAGCTGACCCTTCAAAGACAGCAATGTACCATCTTCAATGCCCAGAAAGGTAGTAAGGCCATCATTAAAAGTCCATGTAATGTCAATGGTTCAACCGTAATTTTACGAAGCTACAAGAATACTTACAACAACAAATATAACAACTTTATTCAACAATTCCTTATCTTCCCAGTCAGTCTTCGATGTGCATTCATGACAGTAAGCTGTGATTTGTGATCCGAAGATGAATAAAGGTTGTGAGTGTGAGTAATAAATAACACTAAATAATAATTGTTATTTTTAGGAAAACTATCCCTTTAATACATTAGCTAACATGAACTAACAAGGAGCGATATATATGAATCTCCTAAAGACATGCAGTAAAACGTTTACTAAAAACATGAAGTAAAAAATGTAAAAGATGTGGATAGTTATTTTTGTGGCTAACTTTGCATATGCATTTATAGGAGTTCAGATGCTAAATTTAGACCGATGAAGACCGTATTTCATTTACTAGTATTTAAGCCATTATTTAACAACCAGAAAAAACCTTAACCCATTTTGCGCCTGTTACCACAGATTGTAAAAAAAAACGGACAACTTTTCACTTCCATTGAAGTAAAGTGAAGCTGCAATTGTCGGCCATATTGTGCTGATTTGGGACGAGAGTATGTGCAGTAACGAACTAATGATCCAAGTAGAGCCACGTCCCACGCACACTCCTACTAGGTCGATCACAAACACATGCCCCTAACCTTTTTTTTTTAATTAGCCTGACTGGTCTGCCATATAAGAGGCTTGTGTTAAAATAAGATAAATACAACTCCAATGTCTTCCTGAAGAGCCCGAAAAAATCAGTTGGAGCCTCAGTTCAGTCAGAGAAGCAGACACTCTTAGCTGTCAATCATGACTTCACACTCCCATAACCAAACTTACTTAAAAAAACACCCTAACTTACATCAACGTGAAAAAATACACATCAAATGACAAAAAACAAATATTTGAAATTAAATTTAGTTATTTAGTTTGTCTCACATCCCATTAGTGGGGTTTATAACCTATCCTGGGACCAGCCACCTGTGGGCGATCTAAAAACATTGGCTTTACTTTTACACAATTGGCTGTTACTAGATTACTCGCACCTGATTGTCATTGACCCTATGGTAATTTGCACTGCTCTTGATTGATTGTGTTGGTCATGATTGTAATGCACTGGCTGCGTCTGTGTTATTTTCAGTAGATCCCTTGCAAATCTTTGTACTCCCATCTATGCTTTTATAGAATATGTCAGAAAGCTTTTGGTTTCATTACAAATAGCTTAATTTGAGCTCCAAAGATGAATATATGTCTTACTGGTTTGGAACAATATTAGGTGGAGTAACTAATGACAGAATGTTTATTTTTGGGCGAAAAATAAATCTGATTAACAGAAACAATTGATTGTGTTGAAAGTTACATGAACATTGATAAAAACTGAAGAGCCATTGTTCATAACTAATGAAGTAAGTCTTATTGTAAAGTGTAAAGTTTACTACTAATTATGCTCTCCTATAAAAATCCTTGGCCAGGTGTACAATCTTACAGGAGAGAGCGTAACTCATCCTCATCTTAACCTTTATACCTCAGATATCTTAAAATGTTTATGTAGCAGTTGCATTTGTCATACCTTGGCTGCCATGATCATGGAAGAGCCTCCACGGATGCCCAGGATGGGGATGTGCGTCTGAGCCGAGATGAAGTCCAATATTTGGGCGATGGCTTCCTGATCGGTATCGTCCCCAAACACCACACCCTGGAGCCAGTTCCGTGACATCAGAGCACAGATGCGGTTTATGATACTTTTGGGGTCGGTTTCGTTCATCGTGACCAGTTCGACTTTCGGCGGGAGAGGCACGTGGAGGAAGTCCTCTTTCTCCAGACCTTCAGAGAGGGACACCTCGCTGGAGTTTCCCACTAGAATCACTGCGATGCTAAGGCCTTGAGCAAACTTTGGTGGCAATGGAGGACCCACTGGACTGACTCCTGGTGGCGGGTAATGAGGAGGGCTGATTATCGATTGGCCGCGCTCGCCGCCGCTCATGCCCCCCATGGGCGTCCCGATCCCGCCTCCACGGCGAGACTCGCAGGTGGGGAAGAAGAAAAGAGAGAGGAGAAGGAACGAGAGGGAGAGGACCGGTTTGGAAGAAGAAGCCAGGGAGACGAAAGACAGGACGCGACGGTCGGAGAAAGGGGAAGAGGAGATGTGGAGGCTGACAAGCATGGCGGAGGAGTGAAGATACAGTCCCTGCAGACAGAGAAAGAGAGGAGAGAGAGGGAGAGGGAGAGAACTTCAGTTTGGGAGCTGAATTCACAAAATCCACACGATTTGAACACAACTGGTGGAAGTTGAGTTGCTGTTTGCAAGAATAAAACGGTGAGACCTGTGGTTTTAAAAAGAGCATGTGTCCTCATTTCGAGGGGTTTGCCATCTTCATTATTGACATATGTTGGACAGAAATCACAGAAAAATAAGCAGTCTTGGGAAATGAGGTCGCTTGCAGCAGTCACACAAACACACACACAGTTTTTATCAAAGGACATATCAATCACTTTTTAAAGCTATTTCAAATTAGACAAACCCCAAATCAATTTTTTACACTGAAAATTATCATTAATTATTTGCAACTTTAAAGGGGTCATTAATAGAGAAAACAAAATTCCCTTTTGACATATAAGAGGTTATACTGTACTATAAAAACATCCTGAAAGTTTCAGAACTCAAAAATGTTGTTAGTCTAAAAACAGCTTTGACGGAATCCAGTCTGCCCAAACTATGGCTTGTAGAATGTGCCACCTCACGCTGTAATAGAGTGGATAAGCAGAGGATCATCAACGCCTGCTTCTACATCGCTGCCTGTTTAGCCCCACCCACCCATTTATGCATGTAATTTGAATAACAAGAAGGGCAAATGCAGGTCTACGGGCTCCAAAGACAACAAAATGCTGTGCACTGCCAAGCTCTGGAAAAATGCATTGCATTGTCTTCCCTCAGAAGTTTATTTTCAATAAAATTCCAGGCCACATCAGTAAGAACCTGGCTCATTGTTTACTTCATATCACCACGGATTTGTTTACAAACAAGGCACAATTCAACGCAGGATTTTGAGAATATTTTAAACTAAAAGACCATGCTTTGCTGAATATATTTATATATTTTTTATATATTTTTATTATGCAGTCGCTATTGCTTTGTCTGTTACTACAGATCGTTTGATATGAGTTTTTAACCTAAATCGTTGCAGTGACAATCTGTGAAGATTGTAGGCTTTCAAACATATACAACTACAAGCCAGTTTATGACCCCATTAAATCTCTAGAGATTGGGTGTTTGGTCTGAGTACAGTTCAGCCCTCAAACTACTGCACACTTTTTTAATGCAGGAGACTTGTCATTGACAGCGCATTCTGGCGTTTCTTTATCCACCACAAAATACACATGCTGTGTTTTAGAGTCTGGCCAAAATCACCCTCACCTTAACTATCGCTGTACCTAAAATGTCCTAAGGGTAGCATTTGCGTCTGTTATTCCTGGGAGACCATAATCATGGATGACAACCTAAATGGAGGTTTTGTCAGAATTAGCTAAATTCTGATAACATTTAGTCCTCAAACCGTTTTGCTGGGGAATGCATCACAATGCATTCAGAGTTTTCTTTCTCCTGGGGATTTGTCATTGACATCAGTTGTTTATACTGAGCTAATGCTATTTTCTGACCCTTATGGGGACATTTGGTTCCTACGGTGTAGACAAAGTCTGGCCCATGAATACATGCACTTTACAAATGAGCTCAAAGAGTTCAAAAGGCCTTGACTGTGAAGCACAGTAAAAGAAATAGTAACTATGTGTATACAGAGGCAGAGTGAGAGAGCAGTATGTGTACGCTGAATATCAAATGCAATTAGACGACAAGATACAACTTGATTTATCGGCAAACAGCATATTCACTTGCACACAACACACAGTGACTGACATTTGCCAATTATCTTTCTGTAAAGACTTTAAGAAACACTTGTTACTTAGAGCCATTTTCATTAGCAGAGGTGTGGAACAAGTTAGTCATTAGCTAATATGTTTGTATCTGTTTGTAAATGATTAAAAACAACATAAAAATGCTAGAGATTGTTGTTTCAAATTATGTAGATATGTTTTCCATTAAAACAAAAATGGATATGTAGTACACTGTCATTCACAAATTTGCGGTTTAGTAAATATAACACTTTCATACATCAAGAATGCATTAAATTGATCAAAAGGGACAGATATTTAAAATGCTGCAAAAAAATTATGTCCTTTCTTATTTTTATTTAACAAAAAAGCTGCAAAAATGTATAGTTTCAACCAAAATATCAAACTGTTTTCGGCATGGATGAAATAAGAAACATTTCTCAAGCATTAATCAGCAAATCATAACGATTTCTGGAGTAATGATGCTGAAAATTCAGCTTTGCATCACAGCAATACATTACATATTAAAATAGATTCTAATATAAATAACATTTAAATAACGCTTTTAAACAAATACAATTTGCTCCATATTTGAACAAAGAAATACAGACTCATGGTGACTTCTTTCATTCTGTAATGAAAAGCATATTATACCAATAGCAGCCTGTTTTTAAGGTTAAAATACTGAATGACATGCCAGCTAACATGTGGCACAAAAAATAGGGAAGGAAAAACATGGTGAAGAGGAGGACAAAAAGATGAAAGGACAACATAAGTGAGGCATTGCTCAGAAAGAAAGCAAACACGCTTGAAAAAGGAAGACTGCTTTTACAAGGCTAATTATTGGAGGTTTGTCAGTGCTAATTGCAGGTACACATGCTAATTGTGAATTAGCTCTCTTCTGCTGCAGACGAGAGAAGAGACGGAGGAGGACAAAGTGTGGGAGGAAGAAAGAGAGAGAGAAATCGGTTGAGGGGGGGGAATGGAAAAGTATAGAGATGGAACTTGCAAAAACGAAAGGGAGAAAATCAGGGGACTAAATAAATGAAGCAGAGACAGAAGGGGAGCAGTGACGAGAAAGAGAAAGCGTTCTAATCATCAGCTCATTAAAAGTAGGTAAGCAAAAAGAAGCGCGCAGATCGGCAGGATAAGCACTAGATAGGGAGATAGAAGACTAGGAGGACAGCAGCTGGGTGAACAAGAGAGGGAGGAGAGACTAAGATGCTCTATTTGGCTCTGCCTCTCATTTTAACAGCACTTGGTTTCCATAGCAACTATTCAAATGAACCTTCCTCCACACACACACACACAAAAACAGAGACTGCTATATACAGACACAGTTATATAGATTTTAGTCTTAAAGTCCATAGTAACACCTATTCTCAGTCAGCTGAAGAAGGCATTTTATACAAATTGGGAACATACATGATGCTACCCTCTCTTGCGATAGATGAATAAACACATAAACTGAAACACACGTACCTCCCACACATTTTCTCCTAAGGAGCTAAAGGCTCAATGTCAGCTCCACAAATGTTTTTTTCAGACCGCATGTTAGAGAATCGTCTGAAATTACAGCTGATCCACATGTACTATGTGTAGCAGACTTCTGAAATTAAATGGCAAAGTTTCCTCTTTGTGTTTCGGTGGTTTTAGTTGACTGTCCAATTTGTGTTAAAAATGTTTAATGTTTATTTAGTTATAGGCATAAGGAATATTATTTGCCTTACAGTACAAAGAAGAAACCAATGTTGCAAAGTTTTTATTTAATACTACTGTTGTTTCACTTACTGTCATTATTAATATACTTTTAAATGATCACTTCTAATAGGATAATTAATAACATAACAAAAATTTTATTAATGCTGTCAAATGATTAATAAAGATTAATCATCCAAAAATATGTTTTTCACTCGTGTGTATATTTATTATTTATATATAAATACAAAACCAATGCATGTATATATTTAATAAAATATGTTATTTTTATATATTAAATATATTTATATGTGATATAATTTATATGAATATAAATATATACATGTAAATATTTTTTAAAAATTATGCTGTGTGTGTTTTTGTATGTACCTAATAATGTGCACATATTTTTTGTAAAACAAAACTTTTATTTTAAATGTGATTAATCGCGCTTTATCGTTTGAGAACACTAAATTTAATATAATAATTTAGCAATTTATGTAATTGTTTGTCATTTCATTTTATTGCAAATACTGGTATTCTATACATTAGTCATTAATATCTATATATCTATATGAAATGATAAACTGAACGGCATTTTATTGGACGTCTTTAAATCCTGGTAAATTGATTGTTTTCTGAAAAAAAAAAAAAAAAATTGAATTATGAAAAAACAAAATTACCCCCAAAAAGAAAGTTGCAATATTGCAACCATTGCTTTGACGCCTAAAAATGATTTTCATCTTTACGACATTATATAAATAGTTCACATTCATATAATAGTTCCTTTTTGCCAACAATTTTCTTCTTCAGAACAAATGCTCCCAGACATACATACATACATGCTGGCATACCCAAGCATTATTGTCACTGTATACGGGTGTTTGTGATGAAGAATTCCAGAGTCACTCAACATTTGCTGGATGGCTACTAAAGCTTAAGTTTAACTGACACAGATGACAAAAAATGTTACATATGCACGCACATTCCCCGTGGTGCTGTATAATATCCATGCATCTGCCTGCTCCGATAGATCGCTCTCTCTTGATTTTCTGTGAGACAGTTGTGCTCGGCCTAAGGCCTGATTGGCAATTGGCTTAAGATGAGAGAATGGTCCCCAAGGGTCCCAGATTGGCTACAATGGTCAGAAAGCTTCCAATAGGCCTGGCCCGGCCAGTTGGTGTCAGCTAAAATGCCATTTAGAAATACTTATTGATCTCAAAAGCAGTCGATGATCAAAACTCGACCCAAACCAAAGACTTACTGAAACTGACAGCATTAAACTAACACAGAAAAGGGTATAGACTACACAACATGTGTGTGATTCAAAGGTATCCTGACATTGTGCACGTTTTGGAGGGCGAGAGAGGATGCCACGTGAATAAAAACAAGTGTGTACATTTGTGCACTGTAATACATCTCTGTTTCTTTCATTGCTTCGGGAAACACAGATAAGGCGTTTTTCTACGCCGTCTTCCATCTCAGTTCTTCCTGGCGAAGTAATAAATTATGTATTCAACAAAATGTTTGTACAAAAGCCCATCACAGACTCCCTCCCATCTCAAACGAGCTCTGTTTCAGAGCGGGAGGGAAAGCTTTGATAACAACCAGAAACTGAATTAACATTCATTGATGCAGTTATACAGAACGAATTCCGATAAACCCGAGACAGCTGATTCAATTCCAAAACACACAAAAAACATTATTTAACTCAGCATAAAGAGATGACAGAGGTTTGTAACAGAAAAAAACAACAACATGCACACGTATGCACTCGCACACAGAACACGCTTAAAGTAAGAGATTAGGCTTGTCTAGTAATCCAGTGCAACACTATGGAGGTATGCGGCCTGCTTTTTCATGTCAAATAATCTCTGGGGTACATGTAACACACACACACACCAACCCACTATCACAGGAAAACGTCTTGATATTTACCGCTAACTAAGCTCATTTTCATACTTAGACATTTAGCCAGCACTTCTGACTTGGATTCCTCACAAGCATACGTGGTGCTCAAACACACACCTCGCACACACTCCGGTCTCTGAGGTATATCTGTCATAGCAGTGTGAGCGCGGTTCCATTAAGCAGTGTTTATGAACTACTGCCTCTGAGCTGTAACCTTTACTGAAGTCCTCTCTCCTCATAATGACGCTTAAACAACAGCCAGCAGCGATTTGCTCTGATTGCAACTGAGGCACGGATGCTAAAATCAAGATTCCCGGTATCAAAGCAGATTTTTGGGGTAATCGCTTTATTTACCATGCATATCTTTCAATGGTGTGTTCAGAAACATTGCAGGGATAAAATCAGAATAGTCAGACAAGACTGGTTTAGGTAACAGGCAAAATCTATTGAGTACTTACAGGTTTTTCAAGGAGCAAAAATTATTTTGAAGTTTGGGTTAGTGAATATTATCTGACAGAACTGGTGTATCTTAATCAGAAGACTTCCCTGTTTGTTTGACGTGCACCACTATTAAAATGTTTCATGTCAGTGATTTAAAAAATAATAAATAAATTATAATACTTTTATTCAGCAAAGATAAATAATAATAAAGTAATAATAATAAACTGATTGCTTTTGAGAATCGGCCAGACAGGAAGACTTGTCGGCAGAAGCCAATATTTAAAAAATCATATATCGGTATTGGAAGCCCGATCTCATGACAATTTGTACATATTGTATGAGATGGCTAATTTATACGATTTCATATGATGTCACACATTTTTGCAAAATCGTATATATTTTGTGAGTTGCAAATTCGAATTAATTTGTAAGAATGACCTACACCCAACCCTGTCCCTAAACCTACCCATCACTGGGGTTTAGACAAATCGTACAAAATGTACGAGTGTGGTTTTACAAATTAGCCAATAGGGTTGGGCGATGTCGGCAAATTTGGCATCGTACAATGTCTAAAGCCATTATTTAAGCCATTATTTTTAATAATAATCCCAGCCTCACATTAGAACTCCAGTCTCGCACAGGTGATCTCGCGTTGTCTTCTCGTGTGTGTTTGGCAGTGAGACAAAGTTGTTGGCGATTCTTCCTACTGTCAAGCAATGTGAAAGCCTCTACCACCGATCTATCATACAGTGTGAACACAGCAGCGACTGAATGATACCCCAGATAGTCACGGAGTATGAAAACATCTGTGCCATGACTGCTTTGAAAATCGTGCAGTCTGAACTCGGCTTAATGTGAAACATTGTGATGGACGATGGCATCATCCTTGTAGGGGGCGGGCTGTCATTCACTTTTTCCACGGGGCATGAATAAGCAAAGTTATCTTTGTCGTTATAATTGCGTCGACAAACTGGGTTAATTAAAAAAAAAAAGTTTTAAATCTGCCAGTTCTTTGGCTTTAGACTGAATGAAAGAGGACAGCCACAAGCTACGTCTGAAGTGGTGTATAGGATTTGCGGTCAAGTGATCTGTGCAAAAGATGTGCCAATGACAAATTTACTTGACCATTTGCGTGTTCACCATCCCGCGGGATTCAGCTCATTGCCAGTGTCATCACGCACAACTGAACCTTGCAGGAACGAACCAACAGTATCTGAGGTTTTCGCTAAAATTACTAAATACAAATGTGAAAGTGAAAGATGTAAGTAGTGTACTGACGCTGTGACCTGCTAACGTTACGTAGCAAAAGAAATGGTTTCTTTTAAGTTTATTTAATCTAATTTAATTTGAATTATTTAGATTTTTTTTCAGCTGTTTTTGTATGCCTCATTTTTTAACTAGTTTGTGTAATTCATTTGCAGTTTACTGTCATTTGTATTGTGATCGCTAACAACTTTATTTCCTCATAATAACAGTAATAAAATAAGTAAAGTTTCGGAAATTGAAAGCATGTAGAACTGCAACAACTAATCGATAATTATGGATTATAAACGATAAAACGATGGGAATCCGGGTGCTGAATTACCTAGACGATTGGCTCGTTCTAGCCAGATCACGGAGGAAAGCGGAGAAACACAAACAAATTATACTCAACCATTTGCATCAACTGGGACTCAGAAGGGCTTTTCACACTTAAAATTGTTAACCCAGGGTTAGCCTAAACCTCGGATACACAGAATCCTGGGTCATCAGATCCAGCCTAAAATGTACCAGGCTGAAAAGCGCTATAATCACAGATCAGGGTTCTTTCACTGTCTGACCGCCTTGCGCTCAAAAGGGACAACTCAGTTGTGATGACATCACTTCCATATTTATTACCTGGCCGCGTTACTGCCGTGGGTATAGGCGCTTAAGCCTCCAAGTGATTGGATGAAGGTGCTTGTGACGTAGGTGGCCTCGGGTTTCCCCTAGGTCTGCTCGCAGGCTTCAAGATTCCAGACCTTATAGCACAGTGGGGTTATACTGTGTTCCCCATGCATCTTAGCAGACGCAGTATGAGTGAAATGTCGAAAGGGAATGTATAGGTTACTTGCGTAACCACTGTTCCCTGAGACATGGAACGAGTACTGCGTTCGGGCCCGTGCTATGAGAGGCCGTCGCTTCAGTCAAACTAACCTGAAGATGGCTAGCGTGTCCTAGGCTTATATAGACACGGGTCACGCCATATCACGTCACCATGGCGCCACCTGCTGTCATTGGAGCAGAGACATCACGCCATGGGGTGTGGTCGACATCATTGGCCAGCTGTTCGCAGGGCCTTGCCCATTGGTTAAAAATAAGTCCCCCATACAGCGGCCAATACCGTGCAGTTTCAGTAATTAATAAAACTGCGTTTTAGAATAGGCTTCGGTTAGGGGGAAAAAGGAGTTTTCCCCATGCGTCTTAGCAGATGCAGTTCTCGTTCCATGTCTCAGGGAACAGGGGTTACGCAAGTAACCTATACGTTCACTTGCTACTCGCTAACGCTGGTTTCACACTGCACTCGTCAGCAGGGCATAAGCTGTGTTTATGCAGAGCAGGAGCAGCGCTCGCTGATAGTGCTTTCATACTGTCAGCGTTTGTCGTGCGCAGCTAAACTGCGGCTTGAACTGCAGCAGGCTATAGACAAGCATCTTAATTCTGTAGTATTTTCCAGCGTTCGAACAATGTGTGCCATGTGCTTTGATTTATGTATTTTCCAGCATACTTTGATATGCGACTGTCTATATTGTAGTTTACACAATAAACTTGAGTAAAGTGTTCCATATGTCCGACAGGAAAAATTAAGTCTGACCCTTCTCACATTTTAAGAAATACTACATTTTGCCAGGCAACAAAAGGCTTGTGTGCAGATGCTAGATTGATTAGGTTACGCTTTGAGATCCAAGACAAATTTCGTGAAGAATTTCAACAATAAAGTGTATTTGGATTGAATAATTGAATTGAAAAACTAATCTTAAAGCTAACAAGTCTTGGGCCAAAGCCGGGTCGAGTCTAAATATGAGGGCCTTGCAGGGCTCTAAGGAGAAAGTTGTAAAAAGTCAACCATCACTGCAGCCCTCCACCAGTCGGGGCTTTATAGCAGAGTGGCCCGACGAAAGCCTCTCATCAGTGCAAGACACATGAAAGCCTGCTTGAAGTTTGCTAAAAAACACCTGAAGGACTCCAAGATGGTGAGAAATAAGATATAACCACTAATAACCAGTCACTGTCCAATACAGTTTACCATCAACCTGGCAGAACTGGAGCGGATCTGTAAGAAGGAATAGCAGAGTAAGACAGTGTTTTAGTGCTACCTTAAAAAAAAAAAAAAATCTGAAACTAAGAGTTTAAAGCCATAATGTTTCAAGAATAAATTTAAAATACTACAAGTTTAAATACAGCGATCTGAGGTTGAACAACATTCTTTTAAGACATAATTTGTGTTTCGTCATAAATCTAAAAGCTGAGACTTTGTGTGGCGCACTACAAATAAGGAATCCATTGAAAGTCATGAAAAATTATTTCCAAGCATGTTATTCCTGCGAATATTACACATATTATAATTTCTGCTAATAATCCTACATAAATGTCTCTGTAGTTTAAAAAGGGTTTAATAAGAGCGTTATAGCACCCTCCAAAGGAATGTGGACTGAGTGTGTGAGCTGATGTTAAGATAAACAGTTGTTCCTGTTCAGTTTTTTAATAAATATCATATTCTAGATATTAATCGGTTTCTGCGAGTTCTTAGATCTCATCTCAGTAAGATTAAGCAGCTGCTCGGATGCAACAATATTCAAATATGCTCAAAATCCGGTGGCCTTCACTCAATCCACGTCATTTGCAAGTGCACTATACTAAATATTACAACTTTCATTTCAAAGATTTAAATTCTTTAAAAAATTCGACTTTATTCCTTAAATATTACAGCTTTAATCTCGTAGTTTTAGAATTTTATTTATTAATTTTTTTTAAGGTGCCACTAAATTGTCATCGTAGCAGAGGATCCTCAAATCCAGGTGTGAAAAACTTCTTGCATCTTTCCCAAAAAGACTCATGGCTGTATTCGATCAAAAGGGTGCTTCTACTAAATACTGAGCAAAGGGTCTGAATACTTACGACCATGTGATAGTTCAGTTTTTCTTTTTAATAAATCTGCAAAAATGTCAACTATTATGTGTTTTTCTGTCAGTATGGGGTACTGTGTGTACATTAATTTTAGCAAATGGCTGCAATATAACAAAGAGTGAAAAATTTAAGGGGGCCTGAACACTTTCCCACCAGGGTTGGGGCCATTTATGAATTGAATTGAGAATGAATGGTAAATTCCAATTCACTTCCTGTAATGGAATTGGAATTGCATGCAGCTGACAGGAAATGGAAATGGAATTGAAATTACAGGAAGTGGAATTTAATTCAGGAAGAGTTCCACTGAATTCTGATTATTGCTGGGCATTTATTTGTCATTGCATTTGAAGAAATACATTTGAACTTTATTTGTGTTGATTTACAAACATCAAGCAATGTAAGAAATAGAGTTGATCAAATGCAAGTAAATAAAAATGAGAACAGAACATTATACATTTATAATTGACAGAGAGTGGTAATACATTTCTGAATGCATTCAATATATGATTACCAAATGTTTTGGTCTTGATTTATGTAATTAAATTACACTGAGAGATTACATAACTTTAACATAAACAAATCAAATACACTTAATGTTATTCAAATGCATCTATGTAGAAACACATGAACACTGAGCAGTGTGGAGACTTTTAAACTTACCTGTGTTATTCACACATTACTAATGCATTTGAATGAAGTTTATTTGATTTGTTATGTAAATACATGGAAATTCACCATGTAATTGAATTAATAATAAAGCTTGAATCAAGACCAAAACATACATCAAATGTATTTGGAAATGCATCACCACTGTCATTCAATTATTAATTAATAATGTACTGTTTTCATTTTTATTTACTTGCATTTGATCAACTCTATTTCTTACATTGCTTGATATTTGTAAATCAACATCAATAAAGTTCAAATGTATGTCTTTAAATGCAATGACAAATAAATGCTCAGCAATAAACCCAATTCAGTGGAATTTTTCCTGAATTGAATTCCACTTCCTGTAATTCCAATTCAATTCCAATTCTGTTTCCTTAAATTGTTGTTTATTTCCAATTCCATTTCCTTCTTTGAATTGGAATTGTTTAGTTCATTCCTGAATTGACCCCAACCCTGCTGCCCGCTGTATATTATAGACTTAGAGATGTTGCTCTTTTGGCTTTCTTCGGGGCCTTTTGGCTTTCTAATAGATGCATGAACTGCCTGTGTTTAAACTAACTTACTAAATTAAGCTGCTTTTATCAAAAAGCACTGAAGACTTCCTGTGGGTTTCCATCATAATTAAAAGCTCAATCAACATTCATCAATGTTATTATTGTAATATTACCGCTGTTCTGTTAAATTAAAAAGACTATATTAATTGTAAAAGTTACAAAAGCTCTATTAATACATTCATTATAACGTTCACACAAACTGTTTGAATTCTGTATGTTTATATGTAACTGAAACACCAAGCCCTCCTGTTTCTCCCGCGGAAATGATTTACCGCGCTCGCTTATTAATAGCATAGATTTGCCGCCAAAGATTAAGTGTGTTTTTCGCGAGCTGTTTGCTGCTGCTGAGGCGGAGGATCGTGATGTCTATCAGCAGAAGAAGCAGGATCTTCTCATAAAAGGATCAACTGTGTAAGTTCAGCTTTGAGAATGAAACCAACCTGTTTGTTCCTCAGTATCTTCTTCTTTAACTCTGAAGGTTTCTTCAATCTTCATGTCTTCACTCTCGTCTTTAATAAATGATGTATTTCTTGGTTCCTCAGTATCTTCATGTTTCAGACTGAATACTTCTTCAATCCGTATGTCTCCACTCTCCTCTTTAATAAACTCAGTCTTTGTTTGTTCCTCAGTATCTTCATGTTCAGTCTTCATGTCTTCACTCTCGTCTTTAATAAACACCATCTTTATAACCGTGTGTCTCGTGGATCTCAGTTGGTTCAGCAGGAGTTTTGGACACTTGGACCCTGTTTTAAGATATAAAATAGAAAGTAAATCTCTGGAGGCATGTCAATCAGATCTCAGTTCAGCAGTCAGTAGTAAAGCTGACAACACACGACGATTTTGAAGGGAATGTGGTAAAACAACACAAACTAACACTCACATAACAAATTTGTTTCATGATATGCTGTTATCAGTGTTTTATGACGTCACTCAACACAACATGGCGACAATAATAATAGAAAATCTTTTAGTTAGTGAGCATTACAGGAATCTAATATATTCAGGGTCTTCTGAGTGAATATAAGACAATCAGCATAAATGAAAACATCAGAGAAAATACAGATCATATGCAGATCAGGATTTGATCATTTTAAATCTGGTCAGGACTAAGTATTTCCATCCCCCTATTTTTATGCATATTAATTTAGAAAAATAAAAAAATAAATAAAACACTGAATGGAAACACAGAAAAAACTTCTGCACATGACTGAGAGGATAAACTTTTTGTCCAATAAGAAATAATGTCCATAAACTAGGATAGAGACACATTTACCCAATAAACTCCTCTATATGATCAATACATGTATGTGTTATATATAAATAAATATAAAGCACTGTTATTCCATTTCTATCTTTGTTCTGCATGTAATATTTATTTCCTGTGCTGATTTACTCACCTAACGTTACAAAATCAGCCCAATCAATGATTTTTATTATCCAAATAGAGATATTCAAGTCATCTGGTGACGTACAATACACAAATTACAAGTTTTGTACAAACATCTATCTGGTATTCATTTACATGTTTATGTTTAATTTTATTCTACTTTCATGAAAACATTTGCAGTTGTTTATAAAAATGTTCTGGTTGTGTTTTGTGTCTCATGATGTTTTGAATCAGTAGATTCGAGCGATTCGAA
>JAUCMT010000001.1:19971930-19983129 GCA_032357475.1 Enteromius thamalakanensis
TAAATCTAGCGGGTCTCGTGTTGCAAGTTCAGTGACGCAGTAATGACGATTTTCTCCGGCTAATCAGCGACCAGCAGTTTACACGTCACGTTTTGGTAACGGTACGGCTCGCTTGGAATCTCGACTGAGGTGGTACTAAAAAAAGGAGCAGGTACTGTTCCCAGTGGAAAACTATGCAGTGGAAAAGCGCCATTAGCCACATCATAAAACACGTACAAATTGGTCATTAGACTGTGTTTGCCTTGCCGATATATCGGTCGATCACTAATTACAATAACATTTGGAGGAAATGATTATAGGGATAAATTGCTTTTCACCTTAAATTGTAGAAATATAATTTTACAATATTTAACACTACCTGTTAAACAGTCACTTTCAAGATGAAAAACTGAATCGATTAAATCAGATTAAAAAAAAATTACCTTTCCTTACAAAATTACCTTACAAAAACTTTTTATTGATGTTAAAACTCACCCCACCCAATGTACTTTACATTATTTTTCAATTGTAGATTTTAAAGCAGCTTTACATTAGAACTTAAATGCATGTATTTATCAAAGGCTGAGATAGCCATAAATCAGGAAATCATGCATTACAAGTGTAAAAACAAACTGCCACTAGCATACACACACACGCTTTACACACAAAAACAACTGAAGAAACAGACATATGTTCAAACAAGCATATGACACACACATACATGCACAAACACAACACACAGCCCTAAACATATGCAAATCCATATGGGCCCACAAACAGAACTTACATACCCACAACTTCACACACCTATACAAACGTGTGAGATTCTACATGGAAAGTTTTTTGGCCTGCAGATGCCGAGGAAAAGCAGCGCTACCTACTGTATTTAAGCCAAATACTGTAGATGTTATGAATGGCTGCAATCATAACATCTGTATCAGAGCGTACACACTCTGACAGACACGAACACACTGCTGAGCAGGTTTTCGGGTGAGAGATCACTTCCTCCCCTGAGGGCTTGGTGATGGCCTGCTTCTGTTTTGACCAATCACACATGAGCATTGGCTCACCCCCCCTGCCCATTGGTCATGGGTAATTAATTACCAAGCTGTTCCTTGTTTAGGCCAAATGAATATCAGCACATGGTTACCATGAAAGAATGAGCCCCATCCCAAATCACTCAATCGTCCAATCCTCTGCGCTCTGTAATACACCATGCAGTGTGCGCTAATGGACATCGAAGGGAGGAGGAAGTAGACTGGGAGACGAACATGACCTGTGATGTGATGGACATCCTTTATTAAGCCACAGAGCATGTTTTAAATACTTTTAAAATCAGACTCCCACTGCTGGAATTTAACAATTACAAGCAGGTCACTTTCATTTCCAGGGTGCTGTGCCTGTTCCGTTGAAAACTATTCCAGTTACTGATTTGAAGTCCTACAATTGACTAGAATCCTATAAAATCATAATAGCTAATTATTATGGCAACAAGAGATCATTCAACAATATAAATATTTGACAAGATCATTTTTATGTTGACATTGCCGATGATGTTGTCTCATTTAACCTGAATTAAATAACTGAAACTGAAGATTGAGAAATTAAACATTTATCTTTATTCAAGTTTTTTTAGTAAGCTGTTCTGCAAGTTTGCAGTTTAAATTACTAGCTTAAGTAATACCTTACACACATGTTCAATTTAATTAACAAAATACATTATTGATGATTATTGACAAAATACATTATTGATTATTGCTCTTGATATTGGATGTATGTGGATGAGGGAACTATACAATTGTCTACACAAAGATAATAATATTAATATTGCCTTTTAATGGGAGTCATGAATGTCTGACCCTGATAGATAATAGTATAATAAAAACACATATACATATGGAAGTATAAAATCGAGCAGAATTCAGTAATAAAGATTTTGAGGGAAAACAGCACCACTCATTCTGTCTAGCTACAGATGGCATAAGCTATGAACCACCATAATTTGTTTATCGCTTTCTAAGGATTAGCAAATCACGACTTCACGTTGGTTATTTCAGGTGCATGAAAAACAAAATGGTTATTCAATCAGGGAATCATTTATATAATAGAGAGCCAGCAAAGACCAAAGAGGCGGTCTCGTGTACCCTCCAAAATAAATCTCTTACTTGCATCTTTTTTTCTGTTTGTTGTTTACGACGAGAGAGTTTGTGAATGCAGAATATTTCTGATTGGATGTTTCATTCATAAGCTCAACAAAAACGTATGTGATTAGCTATTGCTCAATGCTGCAAACCAGAAAAAAGAAAAGAGCAAAGAAATATGAAGCGGACTCATGTAAATATAATGCCACACTTTTCATTCACGTCATATTTCACATTGTGATAAGCTTAATTCATCATAATGCAAGGTGTTTTGTGCCCCATTTTCGTGATTCTGGGGGGTACTTTTTTTTTGTGCCATTTTTACCCCAAGCCCAAATTCATTTCCAACCCTGATATGTATATATACAAAAAATATATAAAATTAATTTTATTACACTTATATAACACAAATCATTACTCAATCTGTCAAGATCTTTCCTCTTGTGACTATTCTAAGGTGTGACGTGAATAACAGAATACAGGGAAAGCGAAAGTACTGTACATATAAAACTTTTACATTTTAAATTTCTCCTCTGGCAAAAACATTTACTAATATATTAAAATGCAATTTTTATGAGTCTTGCAAAAACAAATTCACTTTTGAATGCCCCAAGATTACAGCATCTGCCGACAGGGTTGAACTAACCAGTCAAGTCTTGGCCTTTTTGCATAAAGACCATTACAACCTATTACCTTGTGTTCTACATTAAACTCTAGAGGATGGTAAATCTCCAGAAATAGGATTGAGCACCCCTGCAGTAAAGGCAGAAAGCTAGAAAATGCAGACCAAACGTTTTTTAGGTGACAGCTAATCTGATATATCCAGTATTTCACACTTCACAAAAAATAACAGCAAAGCAAAATATGGTATTGAACTGCAGTGTTTGGTATAATGATATTTTGACTGTTGTCTGCACTACAGATCCGCTTACTGGCAACTTTCTCATCCATATCCTCCATTCCGAAGAAGCAGAATGTCATTAAGTGACATAATGAAAGACATAATGAAATTACACCATTAAATATGCACATCACTCATCTCAGAGACTTACGACACTGTGCATGACTGGACAAGAGCTCATTAAGTCACTGTAACTCTATCTGTAACGAAGTCATGTGCTGTGATTAAGGCTAAGCCTCAACCATCTTAGCGGCGAATGGGGGATGAGAGCCCAAATCACTCCTATGGTGATGGAGGTGTGAATTACAACAGGTGCACATTGATAAACTGGTAAATCATCACCATGGGGGGTTGGGGGGGTTCAAAACACACACAGCACAACCGGGCCTGTTTGCAAACTGACCTGTGCCATTAGATATTGCTTTTGACCTGTTTATGATTAGACAGGAGAACACTGTTACACATTTACATACAACTACACACACTGGAAGTCATTTTGTTAGTCAATACTGTTAAAGTCAGTGAGAACAGATCAGGGTAATGACCTGCATGTCATGTCAATTCATCTCTCCTGCTGCCACAAACACTTGAACACAATTTGAACACTGTAACCTGCTTTCGGTTTTCAGTTTAATCTGACAGGATACTGTTTCCAAAGTGAAGTTTCATTCAGTTTAGCTGAATTAAGAGTTGTTTTTCTTCATAAGTCAGTTTTTTCTCAGTTTTATTGGTTGTTTTCTGCATATACCTAATATAGTTGTTATCGTTCTGTAACCTATTGTTGATATTTAATAATTAATGTGCAATTGAAACCAAATAAGAAACAAAAGCAAATAAAATCCTACTTAATAAAGTGATATTATATATTATTTATCGTCCAAGTATTGTTGGACTCATATTGGAAATTACTGCAATATGATTCTTATAAATTAACAAAATTCTTATATTAGATTAAGGAATTTATTTACGAGGAAAATGCTTATATGAATACATGATAAAATTTAATAATTCCTATAGTTTTTCCTTTTTATGTATATAAACATCTACATTTTTCTACTAGGTTTCTATTTTCTGTTACTGATATTAAATAATCAATGACAAATAATGAATTTGAAGCTAAACAAGTGAAATATGAATCCTGTTCGAATAAATAAATAAATAAATATGCATTAACTGAATGCAATTATACTCTTGGTAAATATGCAACTAAGATTATTTAATAAATGATGTTGCATTTTGTTAAAAAATAATTTCAAATTGTTGTCAAAAATTTGGATTCTATGTTTCATTGCATAACTGGATATATTGAATTTCAGAAATGTTATGAAGTATTATCCTTATCTTTATGAATACTACAACTATTCTTATTCAAATTACATTACATTATTAATACATACTAATAATCTTTCCTTTTTTTAATGGCATTTATGGCATCCACTTCTATGGCTATGTTCACCACAAGAGCCAGTTTTTGTTGTAATATTACATTTTATTATTAATAATAATTATTGATATGAACAATAATATATTAACAGACCTTTACTGGAAAGTCCGCGACATTCTAACCCTCCAGATTCTGGTTTTACTGTGTCTTCACAAGTAAACAAGCACCAACAAAAACCCTGCACATCTCACATGTTTCATCATCCATCCCTGCATCCCTGAGAGGCTTTTATTGACTATTATCTTTGTTGTTTGAAAACTAACATTTATACAAGTCAAATTTCCTCAGTTTTCAGGATGATAGATTAAGGCCCGTTGTTTGCTCGCTCAGTACACACAAACACCAGTGCAATGTCGAGCGGTACATCGTCAGTCAATTTGTATACACAAGCAAGGTGTCTACAGCGTAAGTATCGTTATTTATGAAACAACGGCTGACACAAAATCAGATTTGCACCATCTCTGTGTAGCAGTTATATCATTGAAAGTCTAGAATGCCCTCGTGTCCCTATGTTCCGTTGCCATGCCAACAGAGGCTCCGTTACCACACCAACAGAATCTCTGAGTGATGCTTCACTCTGAAAGACATTCCACACTGTCCTCATCCCTCTGGTCCCTGTCAATCAACGTCAAGCTTGATTGACAGCTGCTTCGACCCCAGTGACGTGGGTAAAAAACGCTGTCACCTCACGTTAATCAGAAGCGGCGCAGCTTAAGAGGGCGATACGAGGGAGAAGCGTCATCAGACATTTTCAGATCTGTTAACTACTTTCGTGTTTTCCCAAAAGGGAGCCATACGGCAATCAGGAACGTCTCAAGAGAAGAGAGCGGGAGAGTGAAAGGCAGCTAGACCTCTCCGTCTGTTTTTCACCCTGTTTTCTTACCCCCTTCTCTCTTTCTCAGTATTTATCACTCCCGCTCTCGCTTTCATTAACCCACTTAGCTACAATGTCTGACCCAGACCACAGGCACATTACTCAAACTGGATAGAAGGCAGCACGACCAAGAGTAATTTGGGCGAACGCCTGCACGAAAATAAGACAATGGCGCACTGAGGATCACAAACACACAGTGAAACTACAGAAAATTACAGCCCTGGAAGGAAAAACAGACATGTCGTTAAAGGCCTTCGAGTAAGTGACAGAAGATAAAATGGCGATGAGAGAGAGTGAACATGCATGCTTAAATATGCACATTAAAGATCAAGAATGGTTGGCATTGTTCGTTTTATCATTACTAGTTTTACATTTCCTGTATATGTTGTGTATAACCTGCTACATTTTTCAAAATGGTCAGCATGCAATACTGTACATACTGCATCCCACAATGCATTGTAGTCACTATGATAAATGTAAAAAAAAAATCTCTTTCATGACTCATTATTTAATTGAACTGCCAATTTGTGTAACACTTTTGCACAACATAGCAGGTAACCAAGATGTTAACTGGATGCCAGCTGATAAGTTAAACCAAGCAGGCCAGGTCCGTTTAGGACCGTAAGCACCATACTGTGGGCATAAAGCATTTTCTCTTTTGCTGGCCATTCAATAAAAGGCATTTATTTGATAAAAATACTGTAAAAACACACAATTCCAAAAAAGGAAATTGTACTGGTAATTTTGTACCAGGATGTGATCCACTGATTTTATGGACATTTCCAATTACCCCAGAAAACAATGGAATGAAGCACGACATTTAAAATACAGTCAAAACACCTGCAAACATCAATACTTCATGTTAATACAGTGCATATTTTTACATATTTGTTGAAGTTCCAATTAAAAGCTGTTTTAATATATTTAAAAGTGTCATTAGATCTGATCTGTGCTGATCTGAATTTTTGGAATTTGGAATTTCATGTTTGCTGCTCAAGAAACATTTCTTATTGAAAGCAAAGGATGTGACATGTGGCCAGGTATGGTTTCCCATACTAGGAATTTTGCTCTGCATTTAACCCATCCAAGCGCACTCACACAGCAGTGAGAAGTGAACAACAACACACACACACTGTGAACACACACCCGGACCAGTGGGCAGCCATTGCTGCGGCGCCCAGGGAGCAGTTGGGGGAACATTGCCAACATTGCCATTCTCACCTCAGTCATGGTATTGAAGGTGGAGAAAGCGCTGGTTATTCACTAACCCCACCCACAATCCCTGCCGGACCTGAACTCGAACCCATGACCTTTGGGTTACAAGTCCAACTCCCTATTCATTACGCCACGACTGACCCGGTTATTATTGACTGTGCTGAAAACTATTGTGTTGCTTAATATTTTTGCAAAATCCATGAAAAAAAATCTAACAGATACCATCATTTTGAATGGTAGTGCACATTATTCATTAGGTACTACAAATAGAAAACATAGTACTTCTCTTACCTTGAACATTGCCAGCCCAACTCCCATTCTCTCTCCTCAACTCTTGCATGTTGATGTGAGCTGGGTCTTGTCTCTTCCTCTCATAGCCCTGGATGGAGGAGTGACTGACCGTTGAAGTAGTTTGAGATTGGTAATAAAAAGTAGGACTGGTGTAGAGACCGTGGATCCAAGTTTTGGCCCCTACTGTAAATCCAGGCTGGATGACTGAGCACAGGTATTGTCTATTGAATCAAAACTATTAAGAAACGTCACTCAAGAAAAGTAAGAAAGATGCCTGGCTCACAAATCAAGACAAAATAAAAGACAAGTAAGACTTTGAATGTATAAGCTATGAAAACGATGTTCAGTCAGTGAAGAAAAGTTAAGTCTTATATCAAATCTAAGAAATGTACTTAAAATTGAAAATGAACCAGGACAAAGTCTAGGACAAAGCCTACATTGGCTACAAAATGTTATATAAATTGAAAAAAAGGTGAAAAGAAGAAGATTTTTCTTGATTAGTCTAAAAGTCCATTTTCAGTGCGAGCAAGTCCACAAACTCTGGAGCTGCTGGATGCCCAGTAGTGAAAGAGCTGAAGAAGCGACGTCTGGCCTTAAGTCGTCATTGGTTCAGGTATCCATGAACGTCCCTTGCTGGGTCCTTCTCATGACACTATTGGAAAAAAAGAGAACAGTATCTTCAGCACGTTTTCTGGCAAATGATGTTGAGAAAAAAAATTACAATTCAATCAAATTTGATGATGGCTTTGAAAAACTATGATTTTTCTGACTTTTGTTATTTTTTCAGTAGATTTAATATAGAGTGCTCAACACTAAGGGCTTAACTGATATGTAATAGATGAAGTCTATTTAGAGCCATAGAAGGGACAGGCATGTTTCACAAACACACAGTAACACGCTTACAAATGCATACAAATACATTTATGTGTGGTATTTTATCATGTTACTTACCAGTCTAACTGTCCTGTGGCATTTCATCATTAATATTTGGATAATGTTTACAAAAAAATGTGAAACACAAGACAGAGGGCGAGTGCAAGCATTCAAAAACATAAGACAAGATGGTCGACTTCCTTTGATATGTCCATTTCGCCCAATAGCAGGCAAGTGAGATGCTTTTCATGTAGTCCATATATAAGAAAAACTGAGATGAGAATGAAGAATTCGGGATGCCTACAGAAAATCCTATTTTCCTTTTAAAAAAATCAACTAAAACTAAATATTAATTGACCTTTCAAACCAGTCACCAGGAAGAAATGCACTAAATATGATGATAAGTAAATAAAATATTAGTATGAATGGAAAAAGTCGATGTTCAGATTTCCTTCCAATCCCACCCTCCCTTACTCAGATTCACTTGAAACTAACTAAAACAAAGGAAAAAAATAAAACTCTTGAATCTTGAGAAAAATATGCCATATAAAATGAAAATACTAATAGAGAATCTCAAATAAAAGAAGGCAGTTCTGAATCAAAACCATGTACAAAATGCAGAAGGATAAATTAGGGGATATAAATAACTTACAGTGGGGAGTGAAAAGTTTCATTCTCTAATGAGTCTCACGGTCATACGGTGGTCATGCACGACAGCTAAAAACAGGGACCCTCGAAGAGTACCAAGAAAATCGAGAGGTTTTGATAAGAATAGGAGGTGACGGCCTGAAAGGTGATAAATGGATGGCTAAAATGAGAGAAAAAGCTGGTGAGCTCCAGCAGAAAATTAAACACTCAATAAAACAAAGGAGTGAACATAACAGCTCCAATGGACTTGAGCTCGCAAGCAGGTGAGACAAGAAAAAAAACAACGACTAATCAATATGTGGAGCAAATACCCATCTATTATTCAGATTTCGTGTTTCACCAGCTCAGAGGAAGCTGCCAACAACACAAATCACAAGTGTGTCCAGGAATCGCAAATCAGGCAGTCACGCCAACCTCACCCATCTCAGTCAAAGCAGAAGCTCATATGAAATGTGTCTACAACGATTTCTCAACCAAAATAAAAGACACTGATGCTTGCACTGGACACTGGAGATGAATGGAGGGTATTTCAGACCGGCCAGCCCAAGACCAGATGTGTGTATGTGTGTTTTAAGTGTGTGTGTTACAAAAAGAAAGAATGACAGGAAACAAATGTCTTGCTTTTCATGTGTAAAAAGGGACAGGGTTGGAGAAGGGTAAAAATGGGCATGGAGAAATGACATGTAATTCTTGACACCTGGCTGTCCATTAGTTTAATGCATGTTTGTGTGTGTATGTGTGTGTCGATGTGTGTTTTATGTGCGTGTAAAATAGGAACACACAAGTACACACACACAGACAAACAGAACGGACAGACACTAAAATGAGCCGTTAAACCTACCTAGAAGAATATTAAAGCATCCAGGGAAAAAAAGAGTGATACGTGAGGGTAGATGGTGGAGGACTAAAAGAACTGTTTAAAAAAAAGAGAGAAAGAAAAAGAATTAAAAAACTGATAAGGAGATGTGCAGATGGTTTTTGAGTCTCTTTCACAAGTCTAACCCAACTTTCATTCAAGGAGCATTACACTTTTGGGATGGAGAGAGAGGGATGGATGGAAGGAAGGAAGAGGGGATGATCAGAGGAGGGAGATGGCAAGGAAGGACAGGCGAAGGAATGAAGGGGGTCATAAATAGTAAAAAATGAGTGGTAGAGTAAAAAACCAAAACAAACAAACTTGCCCCTTCTTTCTCTTCTCTCCTGTCTCGTCATAAATAGACAAAATTATACACCATATAGATGGAGAAAAAGATCAGGAGGCAAATGATGGAGAGAGCGAATAAATGAAAAGATGATGTGCCTCCCAGCACCACGATGAGAAAGAAGAAAAAAACAAAACGAAAGAAAAAAACAAATACTCCAGTGCCTTCCGTTTTTCTTCTTTTCTTTTGAACGGGGAAAGGCAGTCAGTTTGTTCCTGTCATCCAGTTGTTGCTTTAGTTCTTCTCTTTCCTTCTTTCCTTCTCTCTCACTCTTTTTTCCTTTCTTTCTTTCTTTCTCTTGGCTTCTGTAGAAGGAGTCCTCCGTTTGCAGTAAGTAATAGCCCTTTTCCACAGACAGTGACTGAGGCAGAACAGTAGGAAGAGGTGTAATGGTTGCAATGTCTGCCCAAGAATTCCACGCATCGAGACTGAGCTCGCTCTCTCTCTCTTTCTCTCTCTCCTCCCTTACAAACGGAGCGCTGTGGAGTAGGAGCGAGGCAGAGAAAGGAGAATGAGAGGGAGCCCTCTACAGGAAAGCTGCACAACAAAGAAACAGAAAGAGTGAGAAAAGGCTGAGAATGTCTTCTCAATTCCAGTTCAGTCAAACTAAATATGAATGAAGCAGCAAGTCGTAATTTGAATTTGACAATTATAGCTGTACCTATACATACAATTTTGTGCTACTTATTTTTGGTAATACGGTCATTCTTCTGAGTTAATAAGTTGAGTTTTACCATTTTATAATCTATTCAGCCAATCTCTGAGTCTAGCAATAGCACTTCTTTAGCATGGCTAAAGAATATTTTTCCTATTTAAAACTCGACTCTCCTGTAGTTATATTGTGTACTGACTCGCACAGGAAAGCTGGGAACTATTTTTCACAGGTGCTGCTTGATATCACTCCTGCTGCTGTCATGTTATAACAGCAAACTTCCTTGATTATTACGCCGGAATAGGAGTATAGTATAGTATATAATCATATCGGCCTAGAAAATAACACGTTTTTCATTTTCCACCGGTCTTAGTACACAATATAATAACAGAAGAGTCAAGTTTTAAATAGAAAAAATATTGGAACTCTTTGGATATTTTTTAAACACGATGCTACTGGTCTAATTGGATATAATAATCTATGCTAAAAGTGCTTTTGCCAGGCCAGAAGATCGGCTGAATAGATTCCAAAATGGTAAAACTTAACCTATTAACTCGGGGGGAGTTGGAGAATAAAATTTAAATTTCCAAAAAAAGTGGAGTGTTCCTTTAATGTGTAGGTATAGTTCCCTTTCAGTGGGTCACTTCTACGTCACATCGGTGACCGACCAATAGGAATCTCGCTTTGAGATGCCAAAACAACTTTGCGTGTATAAACTCGCCAATGAATTTCATTGGCATACGCTGATTAGGATCAGCTGAACTCAATCGCGGCGCGAGTATAAGTAGGTCAGCTAATCCAGCGTTCATTAGCTTTTCGCTTCAGAGCCGAGCAGTTCATGCGAACGTTCTGGAAGCCATTCTACTCTGCGAAACGACGGAGAAAGGTGGGTGTTACAGCGATGCAGCGACGGTGGTTCCAGTCGAGTGGCGGTAACATTTGTAGTGCACTATCTGCATTTGTTTACCGAGCGGCCATC
>JAUCMT010000001.1:19983229-20009201 GCA_032357475.1 Enteromius thamalakanensis
CCGCGATTGAGTTCAGCTGATCCTAATCAGCGTATGCCAATGAAATTCATTGGCGTGTTTATACACGCAGAGTTGTTTTGGCATCTCGAAGCGAGATTCCTATTCATCAGTCACCGACGTGACGTTTCCGTTCCCTTCTTCAGGGAACAAGGGTTACAATACGTAACCGAGACGTTCTGTAGTGCTATCACAACGAAGCGTTAATACAATTAAGTTTTTCAGTTTAAATAAACAAAAATGTTATTATATACACAGTATGGGGAATTTTATCAAAAACAAGATTAGATTATACAAATAATGAAAGTTAACTCAAAATGATATGCAAATGTATTATAATTTCTATAAAAAATAGTGTTAATATATTTATAGATAGGTGCATATAGGTAGATGTAAATACATATAGCTATTTGATTTTTTAAAAGTCTCTTATGCTTGACAAGTCTCCATTTATTTAATAAGAAATACAGCCAAAAAGTAATATTATTATGATTTCAAATAACTGTTTTCCATTTTAAAATAATTGTACTTATTCCTCCAACTTTAAGATTAATTTTCACCAGTCATTAATTCAGTTTGCAGTGTCATAGGAAATCATGATAATATGCTGCTTAATAAATATTTATTAGTATAATCAATGTTGAAAACAGTTGTCTATGAAAACCATGACACATTTCTCTCACATTACATCTCATCATCTACAACTAATAGTAATTATTATATTAAATAATTGTACTAAATATAATATTTTGGGGATCTAAATTATACGATTAATTACTGTTTGTTTAAATCTTTTTGGTTTATAACTCTGTTGCATTTCTGATAACTTCTTATTCCTCTTTATCATCCCTGTGCAATTCAATTACAATTCCGCCTCATTAACTGAAATGCTGCCAATTCTTAATTCTGAATTTTGCCCAGTCCTGCTCAGATACTGATTCTTTACCTGTGCACTAGCACTCCATCTGTCATGAGTCGGAGATTTCTGTGTAGATGTGAATGTCTGGTTTTCAGATGTCTGCTCTCTCAAGGGCTCACTCTCTCTTTCTCTGGATTCTTGGCTTGAGATACTGATCACTTGTGCTTTTGATCCTTAGTTTCTTGGCACCTGTCTTCCACTCCTTTTTTAAAACTCACAGTCTGTCTGCCTGTAGCTGTCTGTTGATAATTTGGAAATACACTCAAATAAAAGGAGTTACAGAAGTACCACGGAAATGGAGCGTAAAGATTTTAGGATTGTTTATCATTTCAATTGATGAGAGGCCTGAAGTGCCACTGTTCAAACTGAGATAAACAGATACTAGAGGACTATCTTGTGTTGTGCGTAAATGACACATTCCTAAATTATCCTGAATACAAACCACCAATCCTAAATACTCACCTTAATTCAATATTATTCAATGTATTAAGAAATTTATCACCACTGTCGTTCAATTATTAATTCATAGTGTACTGTTCTCATTTTTATTTACTTGCATTTGATCAACTCTATTTCTTACATTGCTTGATATTTGTAAATCATCAAAAATAAAGTCCAAATGTATGTCTTTAAATGCAACGACAAATAAATGCTCAGCAATAAACAGAATTCAGTGGAATTTTTCCTGAATTGAATTCCACTTCCTGTAACTCCAATTCAATTCCAATTCGGTTTCCTTTAACTGTTGTTTCATTCCAATTCCATTTCCTTCTTTGAATTGGAATTGTTGAGTTCATTCCTGAATTGACCCCAACCCTGATAGATATGTCTACAAAACAAAAGCAGTGAGGTACAGAAGTGATATTTTCGACGTGTTACTGTTTTGAAGAGGGAGACTTTGTTAGATCAGCTAAGTTAGCAGCTGTATTCTGTATGAGTTTGACAGCGATTTTGGCACATATAGTCGTCATGTTGCCAAACAGATGGAGAAAAGAGAGATATGAGCATTAATTGAATGTGTTATTTGACGGTGAGTGATTGGAAATAGATGGCTGTTGCTTACCAATGGGACTTGTGTAATTCCCATGAGAGGAAGGGTAATGTAAGAGAACAAGATCGTCAGGCATACAGCAGATTGTGAATAATGTGTGCTGTGTTAGTCATTTTTATAACTCCTCTACTGTGACCAGTTTGAATGTTTTATGCACAACACAAGATGAGGAGATTTGCTATATCAGCAATCATTTCAAAAGAAATCAGCTTTAGCATTAAACATTATGTTAAAACTATTTTGACATTAACCTTTATGGTTGATTATAAATCATGTATGTAATATCTGCTTCTGTAAATAAATTTGTTGCAAAATTCTGAAAACAGAATCCAATTATTTCTATAGGAATCTGCTTAATCTGGAATTTCATGTGAGGGTTCATCATTCAGAATTTGTTCATATTTAAATTGATCTGGTTATATGCTATTTGACAGTGAACATTTTTGCATGTAAAATTACGCTGTTCTTTGACTTGTATATAAGGCTATATCATTATTAGTTCACTGGTGCTCTCTGGATATTTTTGAACAATGAGACAAATATCTCCAATGCAGTTCAATACAAAGTGAGACCTTGGTGACCTCTGAACAACCTTACTAACAAATTCCATATATAAAGTTCAATATACTACATTTTCTTGTTACTGTGTGACTAAACATATTTTAATGATGTAATGTAGATTTTAAAAGTACAGTATAGTGCAAACGGATTTTCACAGAAAGTAGTCAAAGTTACTAAATGCTTGCTATTAGAGCTAATGTGCAAAAACAAGGCTAATTTGAAGAAGCTCTTATCGAAAGTGATTGCTTGAGGTAGCTGCCAAGTGACATATGTCCAAAAAAAATAACAAAAAACCTTATTAACATTATAAACTTACTCTGTTGGTGTTTGATAGTGGTACAAAACTATTTTCAACTTACCGCCAAAAATCTCGCCACGTCAATTCCGTCGTCACACCTGTTCAAAGTTGTTCAGCGACTGCTTGAAGTTATTCGGAGGGCGTTCCTTCTCATGAACAATGTGCTCAGAATCTAATCACGTACTTCTATTATTTGCGGTTCCTACCGTTCATAATTCAGACTATAATCTAACGTCAACACGTCACATCATCTGACGCTGCTTTAACTTGAATTTAGAAGGAAACAAAAATAGTGTTGTTTAGAACGAAAAGTTTTAAATAATAGGGCTCTAAGTTAAATCGAAGCTCCTCTTTACGTGGTCTCTAAAACCTATTCAGTGAACAATGTAGTTTTGCTAAAATGTAGATATAATTTAGAATTACAATTTTTGTCTGTATGTGGCTTAATGAATGTGAAGTCTGCGCTGCATTTTGTACTTGAAATTGCTCGTCTTTGACTGCCCCCTTGTGGCTAGTCTTGGAAAAACATGTAAAACCTTCACGGCGCAAACTTCTGTTCTATTCTCGCTCTCTAGAGATTACATTTTTGTTTACTTTAATTTCCATTTATTTTAATTCAATTGTGTAACCCATATTGTTTTAATTAAGAGCTTTACAGTGAAAAGTGCCTCCGGTAGGCAAATAAATGCTTAATATTGACACATCAATGTGTTTGTAAGTAAGCATTGCTGATTTGTATTATTATTAATATTGAACTGAATAAACTGTGGATAGACGTGTTCACGCAAACAAATGGACACTCAGACAACAGCCCATTAAAGCAAGTTGTAAAGTTACGAAGGCGTGAACAAACATACTCTGCAACTTATTTAATATTTCTAAGGTAATAGAAAAGTGTCTTGAATATCCAGACTTTTGACCAATGGCATAAAGTCTGGTCCACACTGAATCGTTCATCCATCCACTCACTCAAGACAGGAACAGACGATCAACATCCAAGTGAAAAGGAGAGGAAATTGCATCGCTATTACACTGCAGTAAATAGCTTCTTTAGATTTGGTTTCCTTTTTAATCTACTCACGGCCCATATATGTTCTAAACAAAGTTAATATGTTTGTTTCTATTCTTTCTTTTTGTGTTAAATATTACAGACCTATCCTACACTAATATTTCTCTTTTACAATAGATGTCTAACCAGCGCCCGTTTGGTGTGAAGTGTGAAATAAGACACATTTTTTTCCAGTGTGTTGCCTTCTTGGGACAGTCACTAAATAATAAAGGCCTTGGGACTGTGGCATTGTGGTGCCAACAGCATTTTCAGTGTTCTTGGAACGTAGGGATTCATTAGACGTGTGGCAGAACTCACATTCAGTACTAGTCTCTGCCATTAAGATATGCGACTTACCCTTTCAATGCTAGCTTGAAATTGTAAAACAACATCATTCTAAATCTGAAATGTGCAGATAATCAAAATCATTAAAAAATACAAAATTAATTAAATGTGATGAGGCTGCGATGCATACATGAACAGTACACGTCATTTAATAATTCACACTGTAGTTTCAACAAATAAAAAGAAACATTTTTAAATATATCAATACTTTTACTGAGTGTCATTTTGCAGTGTCTGGGTACCAGACAAAAAACAATACAAAACCTTTAACACCCCAGCTTTCCTGTCCTTTTACTAATGACCGGGACCTATAATGGAACATCTGTGCAACGTATTGAATATCATTTTATTAAAAAAAAATAATAAAAAAAAAGAAGAAAGAAAGAAAGAGAAAGAAATTCAAAAACAATACTTAACTCTGAACATTCTGCACAAGGAAAATACAATTTCAAGCACAATTTAAGTCTGATCGTTCCCTCCTTATTGTAAAATAAAGTTGAAACAAATAGTGTATGTGTGTCTGTGTGCACTGATGATTATTTGTATTTCCATTTGCATTAGACAACCTATTTGAATTCCCTACGATTCCTAACACAAAGGGCAAGACTAAACCAGTGGTCTGCGCATAGTTAACAATTTTGTACAATCCGTCACACTTCCATCAGCCAAATCTTTTTGTACCACCCACCCACCCTCATCTGGAATTATCTTAGGATGATGGAGAAGACGCTGGGTTAATGACATCAGTGCACTGCGGTTCACAGAAAGGACCAAAGCGGCCGTACACATCTTTGGCCCTGACGGCAAAATAATATGTTGACCCGGACACAAACTGGGTCAAGGTGCACGCCATGGGCAGCGGCAGAGCCTTCACCTCCCCGATCTTCTTCCATAGGGACTGAGCTGAAGCACCCGATGCTGCCCCCTGGTGGTCCTGGTGATAGGCGTACAGGTGATAGGTATCTACAGCGGCGCAGTTGCGGTCAGTTTCTGCAACACACCAAGACAGGACGATCCCGTTTTGGCTCTGGACGCGGGCCAGTTTGAGCTGGGGCTGCTGCGGAGGGGATGTGTGGGCGGCCTCGGGGGGGAGACGTGCCGGTGGCGATGGTGCCAGTGGTAATGGAGGAAGAGTGGTGGAGGAAGAGGAGCTTGGACGGGATTGGGATGGAGAATCCTGAGAAAACAATGAGTGAACAAAGATTACAGGAAGCACTGCGTGTTCAAAAGAAATCAAATGTTAAAAGTGTGTCTTCATTAAAATATTTTAAGGCAGCACACTCACCACAGAGGAACGCTGCACTGATCGAGCTCCTGATTCAAGAAAAAAATAAATAAATAAAGCATGTCATGATACAACTCTTCAAAACTACAGGCAAAAAGTAGAATGAAAGGAAAGTGTGGGTGGAAAAAGGTCTACACATCACTTACCAGCATTAGTGGTAGAGCTGACTAAAGGAGGTGGACCAGATGCACGCTGGGTAGTGATGGGGGTAACAGTGGCCTTCTGAACTCCAGTCACTGGATAACAAAGAAAAAAGCATTATGGACAATGACTAACTGGTAAATTAAAAGGGGTACCTAAATATGAGAAATTTAGCAGACTTCATGCGAATACAACTGAACTTGGTGCTCGTTATTCAGAGAAGGTGAAAACATTCCCTTCTAAACTGACTTGTGTGAGCGGTTCATCTTCATACATCACTACAGCATTAACAGACAATGAACACTTTTTTTTTTTTAATCCAGGATTTTTCATTTATGTGACTGGCACCTTAAGACAAAGAGCAATAAAGAGCAGCCATGTTTTACCTTGAACATCATCATCATCTTCAGTCAGATCTATTACAGAACCTTTGGGCCGCCCGGTCTGTAGAAAGACGAGCAGAATTTAGTACAAAGTTGTTGTTGTTTTTTTAAATTAAGTTTGCCGTTACATTTTAAACATCGTTTACAATGAGATATTGCTCACCTGAGAAGGTGTTTTCGGTGTTGAGGCCTGATTATCTGTTTAAAATCAGAGATTAATAAGATTATAAAACAGCCCATACAATTTACAAATATACATTACGCAATAAAAGCGATTTGAGAATAAACTTACAAAAAATAAATAATTAAAATTCATAATTGAGAGACAAAATTTATATTCACAATATTAAAATGCTACAAACTCTTAAAAACTACAATAATGACAATGGACTGCTCCATTTAAAGAGATAATTCAAGTTAAAATTCTGTCATTACTGCCTATCATTCGCATATCATTCCAAACCTGTAACACCTTTGTTCATCTTCAGAAAAAAAGTTTAGATAATTTTAATGAAATCCGAGAGTTTTCTGGTCATCCAGACAGAGAGTTCAAGACCCAGAAAGCTAGTAGAGACATCATTAAAACAGTCAATGTGACATCAGTGGCTCAACCATAATGTTATGAAGCTACAAGAATACTTTTCACGTGTAAAGGGCGGAGAAAAAAAAAAAAAAAGACTCGTAGCTTAATGTTGAACCACCATGCACCATTTTATCAATGTCTTATTATCTTTTCATAAAAAGTTTTCTTGTCCAAAAAGGGTCAGAAAATGTTCAAATTTCGGAAACAAAATAAATATAAATAATGTGTGTTGCGAAGATGAACAAAAATCTTATAGGTTTGGAACGACATGAGGTTCAGTAATTAAAGGCAGAATTCTTGGGTGAACTATCCCTACCTAATGAACTAACTTCAATTTAATATATATAAATAACATTGTATTATTCTATGCTTCAAATACTAATTTTTGTGTTATATCAACAGGAAAAACTCACTTTTAAATGAAGAAAAAAAAGCACTTTTGATTTAGCCGAAATAATACAGTAGGCACATCATACCTGTCTTTGAGGCCAGCGCAGAAGCTGATGGTGGACCAGCTGCAGCTGCTGCTGATCCTGTTGCTGCGGGTCCCGTGGTTCCTGGAGAAGACACTGCTGTAGACACTCCCACAACAGCTGCACACTGCGTAGGTGTTCGGGCTGTAGTCACCGATATCCCTGTGCTGGGTGAACTAACAGTTCCTGTGCCACCCGGATACACAGCTCTCGCTAAGGACACCGCCGGAGCTGACGAGGTCGAGGAAGATGAAACAACACTGCCTGCTGGCTTCTGAAGGATGAAGGTGGTAGCAGGTGTAGTCGTCTTTGCCTT
The DNA here is from genome assembly GCA_032357475.1 of Enteromius thamalakanensis. Taxonomy (NCBI): domain Eukaryota; kingdom Metazoa; phylum Chordata; class Actinopteri; order Cypriniformes; family Cyprinidae; genus Enteromius; species Enteromius thamalakanensis. The sequence goes on from JAUCMT010000001.1 coordinate 19,990,630, forward strand.
ATTGTTGCTACTAACCGTAGATAACGACGACACCGGTATTAAATTAACACCACTGGCATTGACCAAGGCCCCGCTTTGCCCATTCGCCATCGCTAAAGGCAGCTGAATCAAAAGAGGCTGAATAGCCACTGACTGACCCCCTGAAGTTGCTGGGGTGTTAGTCATGACCCCTGTACCGGGTCCGGTCTTTAGGAGCAGGGTGCCTGTCTGAGACTGGCCAGGCAAAGAGGTGGATGAGGGAGTGGAGTTTGTTGTTGTGGAAATGATCTGTAAAATGGGTGCATGAGAAGCAAGCGCAGAGGAAGTTGGCGTAGTCGGTGTAGACAGAGGTTTGGGCAGGGCTGGGATTGCTGAGGGTTGAAGAAAAAAAAAATTTAATAAAATACTACTTTAAAAATTAAACCAAGAACTAGAATTAAATGAATAAAAAGCTCACAAGTTGAATTAGATCCAGTGGCTGGACTGGACAGTTTGGGATCCATTGTGGTTTTAACAGTACTGTAAAAGAACAGAAATGATAGGGAAATTGTGATCAGTTATGCATTCTATTATTTTTGTATGTAAACCTACACTTGAGGTACATCTTTGACAACTGAACGTGTTGCTTTATAATTTTTTTCATAATTTTATGGACAACAAATGATTGTAATGTCTTGTAACAGCGTAGGAGCATAATCTTGTAAGGATGGAGGTTGCGTGTCATATGTTTACCGTTGCGGTGTAGTCATGCTGGTTGCATTGTTAGCCTGAGCAGCGGCAGCATGAGCCTGATCAACAGGAAACAGTGTCATCAATTAAACGAACCATTCAAAAAGCACATTTTGCTGGCAATCCATCACTTAAAACAGGCATATTCCATTTACGCACAAATAAATGGATGGATATTCCATTAACCTCTTTGACCAAATCACTGAACTGTTTGTTCCAGTCATTTATCGTCTTACCTCTTGAGTTCTCTTTGAGTTCTCAGAGGCCTGATTAGCAGCACCAAACTTTTTGGACAGCCGGGAAATCTTAGCCTAAAATGAAAACACAGAGTTTTGTTAATGTTAAGTATAAAGTTTCACAGTCCAAACTTAATATTGTTAGTGTATAATAGTAATAATTCTTGTATTTGAAAACGTCACCTGTAGTGTGTTAATATGCTGCATTGTATTCTGCTGTTTGGTTGCGTTGTCAATCTTCTCCACTCTCTCTTTCAGATCTTTTATGCTTCGATCAAACACAGTCAACTGCAGCACCCGTAACCGTTCCTCGACTAACTGCTGGACTATCTAATAAGAAGAGAGAAAAAGAATAAGTTATGTATTAAGTAAGATGGCCTCGAAAATTCTGACGAGTGAGAACCAATGCGTTTTGCTCTTATGTGAAACAAGTACAGTTGGGCTTCTGTTTACCATATTCCATGGGCTAAAAGCAATTGTGTTCCAAAATACAAAACAAGCCATACGGGTATGTAATGGCACGAGGATGAGTTGATGACAGAATATTAATTTTATCGGTGAACTCTCTAAGATTAATTTATGGTCATCACATATCTTTGTATCCCATTTAGTTATATGAGAATGTGGCGTTGTACAGGGTAAGCGACTAAATGATGCATACTGATACAAGGATTTAGAGAAGTAGTATAACAAACCTTCTCCAGTTTATGCCGGCTCCCAGCATTGGCGGTGATTTTCAGCTCTAGCTGAGCCTCCAGCTCTTCACCGTCCAGCCTTGCTCGTTTTCCATCTCTCTCGTCGTTGATTTCTTTGTCATCTTCATCTTTCTCCTCCGACAATGATCGTTTTGTACCAGCAGAGGCACTGTTGTCTGCTTTTGGGTAGAAATAGAGTAAGGGTTTAGATTTTAAGGCAGAGCAACTAGCGTTACGTAATGTTAGCTCAAAGGCTAAACTTCACGTCAATACTATTGAGCCATAACAAATACCAAAGCAACAGCAGATTTAGGGTCTCAAAATGTTAAAACCATCATTTCGTCTTCCATATTGTTCTTCTACAGTCAAACGCTAAAGACTTTCATTGCGCAAAATGCGAAGATGGAATGTTTCTCAAAATGACTGCAATATAATTAATAATTCTCTTCAAATGACTAATCGAGCTGTTGCTTAAAAGTCTATTACAAGAATACGAACGGGAGAAGCTCATATTTGACATCTCTGAATTTTTAAGCATTTGCAGCACCGCATTTATAAGCGCCGCAAATAAGTTGTTGGTAAAATGTAATATTTGAGTATTAGTCGTTTGCAGGCGGGTTCCGTTTCTAGACATTCTCACCTACTGCATTCTCAGAAGCGCCCTTTTCATCCTTTTGGTCCTCTTTCTCATCATCTATATTTATCTTCTCCCCACTACAGTCTTTCTTTTCATCTTTGTCTGCTTGGATTTCATCCTCTTCGCTCAAGCACAGAAACCCTTCCTTAACCTCTGGATCACAGTGCAACCCAGAGGGGGAAGCAGAAAGGGAAGAGGAGGAACTTTTATTGCTGGTCTCCTTTTTCTCTTCTGCCGCCACAAGGGGGTCGTCTATATCCATTGAAGCTGAGGTAGTTTGTGTGTTGGGTGGAGAGGGAGATCGAGAGAGGGTGAAAGACGGAGAAGTGGAGCAGCGAGCTGAATCAGGAGCAGGTGACTTCAAGGCGGCCTCTTTATTATTCGAGTCTTTCTCCTTGACTTTCTCTTTCTCCTTTTCACTGTGGGCGCCATTGACCAGTGGTGTCTGAGGTGGCGAGGAGGAGGAAGATGAGAAAGAGGTGGAGCCGGAGGTGGCGGCTGCCAAGGTGTTGTGCAGAGCTTCCAGTTGCTGCCGATCGCTCATCTTCATCGTTTTTCGTGCACGAAAGATTTTCTTCTGAGGTTCCTCTGGTACAGCTACTTCCATTTTCACCTGCGGAAAAACAGCGGGAGGATATGGTCAAACAAATCTTTTCTATCCTAAACAGGCAAGTTAGCTAAACTCCATCCAGTACTCAACACATCTGATTAATCTGACCAAGTACAAGTGCCTTTCCTGAAGTGTGACCACAAGGTGTCACTGTCACTCATCTAAACACCACTTCCTGTTGTTCTAGAATTTTCTCTTGGCCTCAATCACTGTACCATGCTGTAACTAGAACAAAACCATAGACTAAGTCTTTGGCTTAACTAGTATCTATAAAAGTTGCCAAAGTAAATGTACTAAACTGATCTGTTTAGATACCCACATTAGAAATCCGAGCTGAAGCACCTCTCTGATTAACAAGCCCACAAACCACCTTGCATTGGTTGTGAAAGTACTTTAACCTAACGAAAACCAATAACCTCCCTCAGTTCAATTGACATAACTAGTTGGTAGGGCCGTAACATTCAGCAGTGCATGTGATTTCAGAAAACAGAGAGGGAGAGCAGACTTTGCGTCCTCCCCCTCAAGCTGATTGGTGCAATTCTTAGCCAATAAGAGCTGCACTCTACAGAATCTGCTAGCGACAAGAGGAGTTCATTATATAATGCAGATTTTCAAGGCTACTATCGTACTTAAACTAAACTAGTACTTCTGTCTCAGTGTTAATCACAATAAGACATTCGTTTAGTCTTACCAGGCTTCTGTGAGGTCTTGTATTTTCCTGTTCATGGATTTGGCAGCCAGTCGCTAGAGGATCCTAAAAGAAAACAATACAAATTGAAATATTAGGTTTGAAACTTAGTTAGAAATTCATTTGCACTCATCTATGCTGCATGAATTAGATGCATTTAACTATTAGTTCAACTCAAAACCTGATACCAACAGTTCCTTTTTAGTACAGCTCCCTCATGTTTTAATTAGTAAGTTGTACTCAAAATGTTATGTAATCATAACCCTGTAGTTTTATCGTAACACATGAGCACTGGTAGAGTCTTGATTTTCTAGTAATGCAGTCGACATGATTCCTGTATGGCTTACAATGCATGCTGAAACAGCAGCCATATGTTATGATAATAAACTCACTTGCAATAAAAGATATTTTACATCATCAAGAGAGAAACTAAAAATCTGAGCAAACAGCTGATCTGATGCCATCCTGTAAATTTAAGTAGGTAATATTACTTATTTCCGAAGCGAATCTGTGCATTATGCTTAAGTCAAGGAAATATTAAAAGCTATTTGCAATCTAAAAAAAAAAACTTTTTTGCAGAAGGAAAATTTATGTAATTTACTATAAATAAATTGCAGTACGTGTGGTGTTCTCTTTCAGTGCTTATTAAGAGACTCTCAAAGCCAAAACTGTACACAAGGAATAGCCACCTGGCATAGTTCTTAATTATGAACTCATCTGACACAAAAAAAAATAATAATAATATATATATAAATCTTTACAATAAGTGATTTCCTGTATTTCGCAGCACTAGTTGCTAGCATTATAATTAACTTGCTATTAGCATCAAAGCACCTTCCTGGAGTCTTGATTTCAATCTAATCCGGCACAAACTTTACTTCAGGTATTCTCATCTCATTTTCTTAGTTTTACTACACATGCGATAAAAATAAATAAATAAAAATTAAGCAGCAGGCATAAATCCACGGAGCGCCGCATTTCTGCTGCACTGCTACATTAACAATCATGCAGGCAGGTGTGAATGACGTGGCTCCTACATATACCAAAACCACGTCCTCCTGGACCATTTGCAACACCTTCAACTTCCTGTCAACAGCTATTCCTTTGAGGTCTAGTAACCATGACAACCACAAAAAAGACCTTTATGCGGTTCAATAGAAGATTTTATAGCTTTTAAATAATTTGCCACTCTAAACAACACAAACTGCCCAGTCAGGATCAAGACAGGTGACTACATTGTACAAGACACAAAAGGAGGCGCCAAGTATTCATATTCCAACAGGTCCTCAACCCAAAAAGAACAGACAAATGTGAGACAAAAACTAAACAGTAATGAAATGCATCTCTATATTCTTCCATCTCCTCAGTTTTATGTCCATGAAAAGGACATTCATTTCATAAAAATGGCTGCCAGCTTCTGGAAAGCTTGTTCTTCTTATGCTGATCACCGTGCACAGGCTCACTGTGGCCCTCCCCCACCCAGTCTGTAAACATAGACGCTGAGGTTGCCGCTCATTGCAAAATGGTCGTCAGAGCTGCGGTGTATAACCAGGCTCAGGTCCACAATACTCCTCCCTCCTGAAGCGCAGACCTGAATCCATAGAGTCTGTACTAACTTTCAACAAAAACTGCTTTCACAAACATAACCTCTTGCGGATTTCTAATAAAGAAATGTTCGCAAAATAACAGAACATGGTACTGCGTCTTAAAAACTGGTTACAAGGTCGATCCCTGACTGAATACCCAAAATAATTTTGATAAGCGAACAAGTGTGATTAAAATAAGCAACCTTTCAATGTAAAATAAATAAAAATCACAAGAGTTCCTTGCAAAAAAAAAACAAACATCAAACACGAAAAGATCGCAAAGATTTTACGGATTTGCGCAATCAGCACTTCCTATTGCGAAAACCCAAAGCATTAATAAAATTTCCTTGTCGAAAGGAAAATAGACGCTGCCAAAAATGTCAGAATTACAAAATTATCACTAATAACAAAAACTAAACGCAAAAAAAAAAAATTCGCAAAAATATCGACGTCCACGAAACTGCGAAAGCCTAAAAAAACGGTTTGAAAAAGTGTTCAAATTATTCACCCAAAAGACCATTAATCTTGAGCAAACACTACTAAATATAAAGGAGAATATATATATTTAAAAAAAAATTGTCTTCAAGAACCGAAACCGCTCGAAAACAACCTTGAGGTGTAGTCTTCAGAAGTAGGCCTTGATTAGTAGCGAGCGCGAAAACAGGAGCATGCCTCTTTCCCAACTAGCTCAAAGCACACACAACACAGAAAAGAGGAACAGAGAGAGACAGAGAGAACGGGAGGGGGAAGGGATCTCATGTGCAGAGGCGGAGCACATTCTTTGTAAGGTGTTGGCTGTATCCAGAATTTAAAAAAAACAGTGTAGCTACACAAAATTGTAGCGTTACAACCAACAGTACAGCGTCATGTGAAACAATAGCTCACTTTTTGACTCATAAAGAGACTGTGAGATGATTCATCAACTCCTATAAGCTCACTGATCCACCAGCGGCATCATAAAACCTGCGACTGAAGTCTTCCAAAATATGACATTCAACTAAAAAAACCTATAGTAATCAGAGGAAAATGAAGAATAAAGAACAAAAACCTCAGCAGCAAGAAAGAAAAACTGCCATGTGCTGAAAAGCAAAAAAAACCGCCCCCTCCCCCACTGCTGCAGGCACAGAGAAAACAGGGTGGAAAATTACTGCGATGTGGATCGTACCATTACGACAGAAGAGGGGTGTCTCATGTGCATCGCTACGTCTCAACACAAGAGGGCGCAGGGCAAAACTGAATCTGCTCTGCATTTTAAAAATAGTGACAATTTGTTTATATGCGCTCCATACTTTTCAATGAATCTCTATACTGCACAAACATCCTTGCAGCTGCTCAGAACAGGATTCTAATGAGGTGGAAGGTCAAAAAGCTGTCACATGCGAATGTAAACAACTTTTGACAACAAAATGAGCTATTGTCACCATTTCAGTATACAATGACAGACAATTAAGCGTGTTCAGCATATCTGATCACGTCGGACTACAAAAAGAGGGGAGTCACACTGAATCAGTCTGAACTTATGACCATTTCACACCGCTGTGTAGAAATATAAACTAGGTCAAATCAAATCCAATAAGTGACTTGAAAGAGCACCATTTATTCTGCTTAATTTCTGGATTTCCTTGTGAGTTATTCTAAAGGCAAGTTGATTAAATGGGAACAAATCCGTAACATTCTCTAATTCATTGTTGTCCTAGTAAAGGCTCATTTGTTAAAATATCCTGAATTCCAAACTAAATGTCCCCCAACTACATCTTATTAGACGTAGCTGTTGATGTATGATCATTTAACTCTGGCGCTCATGCGGGTGATGCACATTCTAATCCGGCCCATGACATTTTTCGATCTCCTGTTTTGCCCATCCTTTCCTGTCATCTCTCTACTGCGCCTATAAATAAAAGTGACAAGAAGGGCATTTAAAACAAAAAAAAGAAAAAAAAAGTCCACATTCAATCCATGAGAACAAAGCAAAGGAGCTTCCTCATCTAAACAAGTCAATTCTAGTTCAAATGACTGTCAATTTTCAGACAAGTCCTTATTTTAAAAAACATTTTACAAATCTCGTAAAACTCTTATGGCTTATGTTACAACTGATTGGGTTCCTGACAGACGGTGAATAAATACTGACGAGTTTCCACATACTCAGAGGTCTGACAGTTTCCTAACCAGACGCGACCGATGCACTCTTCCACATTAATCTGCGCTTGTCCTTGCCATGACAAACACTGCATTTCGCCCGTCTCTTGGTTTCCATTTTTATACGCATCTTCGGATAACTCCGCCCATTTTCAGAAACATCTGATATGACAAATACCTCAAGATCCGCACAGATATTAAGAAAAACGATGCTGTCTGGAAAGGCAGCATGAAAGCAAGGTTTGTGTTCTTAGAGTCACAGCATTTAGGAGTACTGTGCAAATGGAGAGAACAGGCGAATCGAAAAAAGCACATACTAATCATATTATATGTGATGTTGCGTCGCAATGTTTTTAATTTCAGATCAACTTGCGTTGACATCTAGTTGTGATCACCAGACATGAGTCTCCTGCAGAGAGCTCGTCAATGTCCCTTCTGTGTCAACATACTCTGCCCCATTCACAATCAATAAAACTGAATAGATACTCGCACACAATGAACTTAATACTTCTCAGGTTCATCCTATGATCGTGAGAGAACGCAAGCCATGTCTACTTGTCTCACTTCAAGGAATACCCCAAGTGTGAATGGAAGGAAAAGAATTGCTCTACAGCACAAGACAGCGTCCTTCTGTTTTTTTAAACTTTGGAAGACCACTACAAACACATTCCATGAAACTATGAAGACGCGTATATATTATAAGTGTTAATAATATAAGGAGGAGAAAGAAGTTCTTAAATTTTATTAGGGATAAACGCATGCAGTAAGAACACTCAGTCTCCCCCACTGCTGAAGAATGTGCAGTCATAACAGTAAAAGATGACAGACATGGATCGTACGATAACTGAAAGACGTGTGGGGAGGCAGAACTTTGAATACAAGGAAGTCTAAAAATAATTCAAATCAATTTAAAAATCCACGTTATATTACACCGATGTTCCTAATGTCTGATGAAGGCTTTGATTGTGGCTGAACACCAAGATTTTAATCAGAGGAAGTGTGGCGCCTTTATGAAGTATTGTCACATGAGCTTAAAAAATAAAATAATGTAGCAACTGCAGCTATGTTGAGAATAAATAAATAAACTGTATACTACGTGTGTAAAACCAGATTTATTCTCTCTATAATTTTAAACAAGCTTTATCTACTTCAATACATATTCTTAACTGCTATAACCTCTCTGCTGTTCTGAATGTTTTGTTACAGCACTGCTAATATTGTTGGGTACACATGACGTATATTAGTTTGTGTTTTATTTAAATTGAACGTATAACCAAAAGCTATTTTAACAATTATATTTTTATTCCAGTTTAATATATTTTGTTCACAAGGTCCTAGCATCCGTCGTTAAAAATTAATTCATACAGCTTTATGAAACATCTGCTTTAATGAGGAGACAGAGCTACATTTCATACACACCTTAATATTCATTCATTGCTAATTATTATACTATACTAGCTCCAAATAAACTCCCTTCATTAGTGAAAAGGTTGAATTTATTCTCAACCAATTCTCTTTAAACCACATCACACCTGAATAGCGAATTCTTAAGTAGGTTCGCCAGTTCCTGTGAGGATTTAGTGCTGTAGTAGAGCAGACAACCCCCACAATGGAATATCTAATATTTATAACGCAACTGGTGAAATAATAAGACCTGAATCCATCTTCAAACCCTCAATCACAACAAGTGTTTGTATAAAAACAGCTTCCTGTAGAAACTACTTTAATGCACAGCTAGCTAATAACAGACACGACCGGCAACAACAGGCTGAAACCAGTCGAGACGAGTTTACGCCTCATAGATCTCTCTCTGATGCGTCTACAAACACTTGGAGGTTCTGGTAGAGCAATTAAACTAATCAGCAGATTAAGCAGCTCATTTTACTGTTATAAATGAACTTGTTTTTCCGTTTCCTATTTAACCTTTGCTCAATAACACTTTGAAAACTCAACAGAAATTGTCGCTCGTGTGCGTGAAATGGAAAATATTTCAGGCAATGGAGCTTTAACTCCTCTAGAATGAGAGGAACCATACGCGGCACGCCAGCAGGAAAGCGTGCAAACACTGCAGATAGACTTACAGCGAGATTGCTTTAAGAGCCCCTCCTCCACTCTGCCATTTTACACTCGCAGCTCTGCAGTAACACAAAATGGCCACCAGCTCAGCTGCAGGCAAGCTACAAAACTGAAGTTGCACTATCCATGAATCCAGAACAGGCGACAATTCAAATGAAGTGGCTTGATTTTACAAGCAGTCTCATTTAGCCAGCCTGCACAGAACACGCGCTTGACTCTCTCTGGTTCCCAACACTGCAGTTGCTTCCAGCAGCTGGTTTTTGTTTTTGCTTTTGCTCCATCCCCATGAAGTTTGTGAAATTTCATCAGGGCGTCGTCTATCAACCAAGGCTTCAGATTCCACAAAATGACCTGATGAGATAACACAGAGGTGGCCTTGACTACATCAGTCTTCTGGGAAGTGTGGCGTAAAGAGGTCTTCTTTTGCTTAATTTTTGCGCGCTGGAGTTCTTCGCTTTTATAGGTGCTCTTCAATCCATTCAGGTCAGGTGTTCTTCGTCTGTTTTAGGACAGCAGCAACATCTCTAGGCATTGGTTAAGCATGGGTAGTCTAATCTATTATATCTAGAAAGCAATAGTTACAGAAGTGTTAAGAGTTAAAAACATTGACAGAAGCAGAAAAGGCCTAAGGCCTAAGCCCACAAGGGTGCTCAATCCTACTGAAGATTTACCTTTGTGCGGATTTGGTTTTGAAGATTCTGATTGGTTCCAAAAAAGGACCTGAACCAGCTAATCATGCTCCTCAGGGTCACCTGTAAATTACCACAGGTGTGTTAAAAGAGGGACTTAAAAGGAAAATCTCAGGACTGAGTACCCCTGAACCATATCCTTTCAAAGAAAATGGTTAACAACCAACATACTCTAAAGAAATAAATAAATAGACGCAATATCATGTCATGTAGCCAAATATGCATTCTCTTTTTAAAAAAAAAAGAAACTAGCGCTTTTCCGCTATTGAAGAGAAAAATCGCAAACACACTTTTCACTGCAATAAACCATACATTCAGAACAATCTAGTAAAACAAACCACACATGGACACAAAAGAAGCACATGGACAGGAAGACAGAGAGCTGGGAGCTTACACTGCTATCCTCAAGTGCAGGCCACCTTCTGCTTGGAGGAGAAATCTGCAAGCGTGACTAGCCTCCGTGCGATCAAGAGTCTAGCAGTAAAACAGAGCAGATGTGGGGGAGGGGCAGGGCTGGGGCTGTACCATGGATTTTACAGGGGTGCTACTTTTATTTATGTTAATTATTATAAATACAATACTGTATCATTTTTGACACTGACAAATGAGCTGTACTATGCACACACACACACACACACAGAGGACTGAATCACTGATTTCTGTTAGCAACTTTATTTTTTTTTAAATTCAGGGTTTACTTTTAGATATTTCTTTATAATATAGCTAGCACAAATGTTTTGCATTGTTTTAAAACTGATTAAACATACATTAGCTGAAACATATCAAACTAACTAAAATTAGGCCTAGTTCTAGAGCACAGTCACACTGCAGTGAAGCTCCACCCTCTTGCTGCAAACAAGCACGTTAGAGCAGACAATGGAAAATTACTGGAGTGTACGGACCATACCATTGTAAGGACTAAGAGGGGGAGACGCTGCTAACTTGTTGCTCCAACTGTCCAAGTTCCAAAAAGACACTAACTACAGGTAATTTCCATCTGAGGTCCAACAAATTTTTTATGTCTGTCAAACTGCAATGAGGTGTTCTAATTAGAGCCAACTCTAAAATGCGCAAATATTCACACTTTATTTTAAATATGTATATTTTTGATCTAATAATTTGGGATATGATAAATGCAACGGTTCTCCAGTGTGGCTCATGATTAGTCGAGACTCTAGCACGTCTGGGCACCTTACTTTGAGGAGCACACAAAGAGTATATAGAGGGGGGGAGGGTACCATTGGTTGGACTCTACCATGTGCTTGTCTATTATATAAAATACTTTATCTTCTACACTAGGACAAACAATATTATTACTTTTATTAAACACTGGTCATTATATCTTTCAGTTACAAAATGAAACAAAACATCATCAGTGACCAGAACAGTCTGCTATGATTGAACAAGACACACTCAACAAAACAACAGCAGGCTTTCTATTAAATTACCCATTGCCAAAAAAGGTCACAAATATAAAGAAGTACAGAACCAAAAAAGCTGTCAAATTTTAGTGGGCATAAAAATTATGGACACGAGGGAACACTCTACCCTCCCCCACTGCTGCATAGCATGCAGTCAAAACTGTAGAACGTAATAGCCAAGGAATGTACTATTCCTAAAGAGGGGTGTGAATATTTATGATCCTAAAAGGAAGAATGATAAAACGGTCTAAATTTACATACAATCACAATCAAATTATAGTGTCTCACTGCATTCACAGATTGAATATCCTAGTATCTGAGTGGAGGCATATCCTCCACTCCATATGATATGGAGGCAATCTTCATCTCAACAACTGGGAATCTGGCAATTCCTGCGAAGCACTAGCTGTCAGAAATGCTAGTCGGACTGGTCACCACATTGGTTCCAAAATGAATCAGAATCCAGCTTTAGGAACAGGTTCTGAGCCTTATATATATTTCAGTAGTATGAATTCACAAAAGGCTATGGTATTCATTTACAATCTACCTAAATACTTTTGAATTTTAACATTTTGTTCTTCATACAAGCTTTCTCTGGATGATGCCCTACATGTTTATTTTACCCTGCATAAGTGGCCACAGATTTTTCTGCACCGCTAATCAGAGGCAGCGACACACTGCTGCTGTTCAATCTACAGCATCACCGCAGGACAAAATATAGTTGAGCTGAGTTTGAGCTCACAATCTGTACTGAACGTGATGAGAAAGACCAAAAACTGCAAAGCAAAACTACTATAGAGACTAAATAAACATTCTCCTAAACAAACTTTCTACTGCATGGTTTCCATTGAATGCACAGGAAACACTGCAGTGTCATTTGCGAACAAATGACTGTGCTGGTTGTCACTAGTGAATCAAAAATTTGTCTTTCAAACTTGAATTATCAGGTTGAATCAGTCCAATGACTCACTCGACGAATTAACATCTGACTTTATGACTCGTTGTCATTTCAGCCACGTCACATGACATAATAAGGTATCTCAGTACTAGTAATGTTACTGGAGCAGATGCCGTTTATTCACTCACCCAAACATTAGCCAGGAGATTGCGGTTAACATTTTTTCCAAGGCAAAATGTAACTATAAAAAGCTTTACATCTGAAAAGTTCTCAGTGGAATTTCCTTTTTAAAGGATACTCATTATTGCTGTTGAGATTATATTTGTGCTAAGAGTTTGTGTGCTTATTGAAGTGTTGACCATGAATAATATAAACACTGCTGATCTAGCTACACAAAAACCATTACAGCTACAACTACATAAAAGGACAATCTATTCTCTAAAAGTAGCTATTTAGGTCAGTTATATTGTTAGCAATCCAATTTTGTTTTGCATAACATAAAAAACACGCTATACGTAATACGCTGCTGGGACAAGCAACATATATATTTAATTAAAATTTATATTAAATATTCTATTTCAAGTATTATTTGTTTACATTTGCCATTATGGGACTGCTAATATTTTTGGTGGATCCTTCAGCATTTGCATTTAAACATTTTAACATTTAAAAACTGTGTTTAAAAGAAAATTGCAAAAAAGTATTTGCCGTCAACATAAAAAATAAATAAATAAATAAAATCAACAAGATTTGATAAGATCCACCCCCAATCCTGACTTGGAAGGAAGACACCCAAGCAAAATATGCAGATAACCAGTGGAATATACCATTTCTTAATTACAGGGCAACACAAACATTAAGAAGTGGTAATCTATGACGAAAATAAAACACAAAGTAGCATTAGAGAGGATTGCTTGTGAAATGGGTACAAACAAAACCTGTATAAAAAAAAAAATAAAAAAAAAATCCAATAACTTCTTTTAGGAAAAAAAAAAACAGCTTTCCTCTTGTAATGCTACTGTATGCACAGCCAGCTAATCACAGACGCGACCTGCAGCAACTAGCTGAAACCGGTTCAGACTGGCTGTGGGTTGTATGTCATAGATCTCTCTCGTGTCAGTCTAAACTGAGTTTCTGGTAACATACGCATAGTGCACAAAGTCCATGAAACCAGTGAATGTATTAAAGCTAAAAATCTTTCTGGAACCAAACACGGCACAACAACAGTAAACCGTGGACACTGCAGCTACCTCTCAAGGTCTCTTTAGGAGCCCTTCCCCCACTCTGCCATTTTACACTCGCAGCTCTACACTGCAATAACACAACATGGCCACCAGCTCGGCTGCTGGCAAGCTAAACAACTGAAGTTGCACAAATCAGAGGAAGAAATTTCCAAACTAAAAGCGAGTCAGGGTTCAGGGCTGCATGATGAAGTGTTTTGCTTGCATGCGGGATGTTTCTGCACATCTGACTGTTCCTGGTTCCCCACGTCCACATATGTCCAGCAGTTTGTCCACAAAGGAGCTGAATTTCTTGCTTTTAAAATTTTATTGTCGCACTGGATTTTCAAGGTTTTACAGCTTGCTCAGTCATTCACAAGCCTTCCACCAAATGATGTGACATCATAGAGGTGGTCTTTTGTCTTCTGGATAACAAAGATGGTTTCCATTCTTGCGTCAGGTGTGGGATTCTTCAGATCGTATTTAAGTCTTCTGGCTTTGCTTCCTCCTGCATTGGAGCACTTTTAAAAGGTTGTCTCTTCAATTCAACACCTTGTGCTCAGCAAGTGACAGTTATGGAGTAGCATTAATGTCTCTGGACATTAACTGCTCTGCTGGTCACACAGCATTAAAAATACAGTTATAATATCCAAAAAAGCCATGTCCTAACACTAGCAGCACATTGTGACAAAACTTCACTCTTATTATAATTAACAAAAACATCTGGAAGCGCACAATGCCATCAAATATCGAAAACGTACGTATGTATGCTGCACTACACAGCTACTCCAGCCACTTCTTCCCATGCCCTTCCTAAATTAATTGCATTTTATTAATTAACATGAATTTTATTTCATTTTTTTTTAAATTAATTTCTAAACCTTGCTGGGTTAAATTTTCTAGTCTGTTCTTCCCCCCTCCCACTACTATATGTATACAGCTGAAACAATGTCTCCTTTTGAATGTAAATTCATTTTTAAAATGTAAACTCATTATTTTAGATTAATTTTTTTACACCACAAGTTAAAAATTACCCTGCTCAAATTTTAATTTTATAAATTTTATCATTGCAACTATTATTGTTACTTCACTAAAAAATTGTTTCAAGCTTGTAGCTAATTGATCCACAATTATCAATAATATAATAATTAAATTATTTTAAAGCGAGATGCCGCTTTAGAGCTTTCAGTACAGAAAAGCTGCAAAACATGGGTGCTTAATTGCACTCAATCCTTTGAGTAGACTAGAGTTGATTTCGGCCTCTAAACAAGCACACAAAGCAGCTGAATAAGGTCCTCAGGATCTTGTAAATTACCAGCAGGTGTACTAAGGGAGGCTGGACCAAACTGCTGCTGAAATGAAACTCCAGAAGTAAGATTAAGAACAACTGAAACACATCAATTAATTAAAAACCAATAAACTGCTTTCAGTACATGCTAGCAAAGTCAAAGTCAACACCTTGACGCTTAAGCCAAGTAAATCGCGAGCACCTCACTCATTCTTTAATATTACATTTATTTCAATTAATATATTTTGAGTTGCTACTTAAATACTTTACAGAAATAAACTAATGAGAGGACAAACAAACATGGACAGGAAGACAGAGAGCTGGGAGCTTACACTGCTATCCTCAAGTGCAGGCCACCTTCTGCTTGGAGGAGAAATCTGCAAGCGTGACTAGCCTCCGTGCGATCAAGAGTCTAGCAGTAAAACTGAGCAGATGTGGGGGAGGGGCAGGGCTGGGGCTGTACCATGGATTTTAAAGGGGTGCTACTATTTAATTCTGCTAATTTCTATCAATAAATACACTAGCATGTTTTGCACCGAAAACAAGTAGTACTATGTGCATAAACCTGACTGCATGAGATAAAACAAGTGTTACAAAAGAAAAACTTTAAATTCATTAATTTATTCAGGTTCTACTTTCTTTCCATACCAGATTAACTTTACAGGTGACCTTCTGTGAAACAGAATTGAAACAGAACTGTTCCAGTATAAATCAGGTCTGAAAGTATAACCAGCTGAAGCAAGTTCTAGAGCAGAGTCACGCTGCAGTGTAGCTCCACCCTACTCAGCAGAGCAGACAACGGAAAATTACTGGGAGAGTTTGGATCATACCATTGTAAGGACTGAGAGGGGGGAGATACTGCTAACTATGATGCTGCAAGTGCCTGAGTTCCAAACAGGTGTCAAGTACTTGTCATAGCTATCTTACTCAGAGGGACATATCCGCCAATTAGCATTGAGAGGACCAGCATATTCTCTAATTAGTGCATCCCACCTTTAATGAAAATGCGCACATATGGAAAATTTGTTGATTTGAAAATACAATTAACTGTGGAAATGAGTCTGTAACGCAGCGGTTCTCAAGCGTAGCTCGTGATTAGTCGTGAGAGAACTCAAGCATGTCTACCTTAAGGAGCACACAAAAAAGGGGGAGGGGAAGCTTAGCTTGGACTCTACCATGTTTGCAGAGGCGCCTTTAAAACATGTCGCCTTCTGCAACAATAAACAACATTTTGGGACCCTTACTGTATCCTGAACAGACTGATACAATAAACTGTCCTCAGTGATCAAAAAAGCCTGCAAGAACTCAAACCGTTGTGTTTCCAAGTTCAGAAAGACAAATCAAGTATAAGATGAGAAACAGAAATTAGTACTTGAATATTAGTGAGGGTAAAACTCATGGAAGTGAGAACTGATTTTTGTCTACCTGTCTGGATGAATGCTCACATGCATGTTTTACCCAGCACAGGTAGCCACAGTGTTTTCTGCACTGCTAATTACAAACAGTGCACCTTTGCTGAATCTACAGCACCACAAAGGCACTCCTCATTTTTTACACCCTCATTTAATTTTATCATTTCTATATTTGAGGTGAAATAACAGCAGCTATTATTTTAAGTCAGTTGTTATAAGTGCCTTTGTTAACTGCTGCTAAATTAGGTGTATGTTTTGTAGGTTATGGAGAATAATAATATATACTGCTCTTTATTCCCCTCTTTAGCTTCATACATTTAATATTGTCGTAACTGTATACCACTCTTTAAATATAGATTAGGATTATAGATAGTCTTTAGTTTTTTTCCATTCATATTAGATGCCCCTTAAAAGTATGTGCTAAAGTATACACACACACATTTAATGTAAGTGCTTTGATATTTATTAGTGCATTACAAAAAAGCCATTTTGTTTATTTGAGTCATAAAATCTTAGAATACAATACAAATTTCTAAAACTGCACATAGCCTAATAAAAATTGCCTTAAGAAATAAATCTGCTGGTAACAACCGAACCCCCCACCCTAGTCCTGACTGTCACCAAAGACATCTTAGAAGAAATATATATGTCTGAAAGTGGAATATACTAATATCTGGAATATACTACTTTCTAAATTTCAGGGGAGCAGAAGCATTAGGAGCTAATCCATAACAAAATAAAATCCAGAATACATTAATACAGACATAATTGTTGGTTTAATACTAAAAACAATACATCAACAATGTGCTAGAAAACAGCTGACAATGTTTCACGCTACTGTATGCTCAGCCAGCTACTCATAGATATGACTGGCAGAAACTGGCTAAAACCAGTTAAGACTAGTTCAGTTACTGGCTGTCACTGATCCCTTATGTATCGGACAGAGTTTGAAGGTTTCTGGTAAAATATACAAAAACGAACTTATTATCAGATCCACCATGTTAAAAGGTAATTAAAAAATGTGATAATTTTTACAGTGATCAATGCTCCTCATTTCCTGAGCAATAACATGCTATTACTGTGAAAACCAACAAAATTGCAAAACAGGTGCATGAAAGGGAACATTTTTCATTTAGAGCTGAAAAATCCCATAGAATGAATGACTAGAACCAAACACGGCACAGCGGCAGTGAAGCTTGCACACTGCAGCTACATCTCAGAGCCAGACTTCAGCAAAGTCTCTTTAAGAGCCCCTCCCCCCTTCTGCCATTTCAGAGTTTGGACTGCAATAATACAAAATGGCCACCAGCTCGTCTTCTAGTAAGGCCAAGAGTAGCAACTACAGTATTTGTGAATTAAGAGTGAAGAAACCGAACATACAAAGTGTCTTGATCTCAAAGATTGTCTAATTCAGAACATAGACTGAACTAATCTAGCACATTTCTTTATCCTCAGGCCAAGGTCATCTGTGTGTTTTGTTGTTGCTGTTGCTTCTCAGAAAATATAATACTGTAACACCATCAAGGTTACACCACTTCAAGACAATGCACTGTGTCTCACAACCTAATCTGTTGGGGGTTTTTTCTGCTCCTTCATCCTTTAAAGAACTACCAACTGCTGAAAGCTTGCTCACTAATTAAGAATGAAAATCGCTTGGCAGATTCAACTCCCTCTCCTGTTCCATACTGTATTCCAAAGCCTCATTCTGACAGCAATGACCACCGAACAATTTATAGACCACAAGGGGTGCTAAAGTAGACGGTGTAAACTAGGGCAGCAACAAACAACTATATTGGCAATCTTTTAATCTAACGATTATTAAACATTACTCGACTAATCATTAGGTTCAATCGATGTGGGTTTCTCTCTGATGCCGATATTTAGAAATCATGGCAATCGATGACTAATATAAGAGGACGATTTTTTTTAGTCGATATGTTTGACGTCTCATGCAGTCTGGGGGAAAGAGATTCTCTGGTACAGCATTCCAGATCACAACTTAGCTGCCGGCAGATGCGCCTTACTAGAAATCAGACTAATTTGCAGCACAACTGGTCAATGCAGATTCATTTTATTAAAAATGCCCAAAATTGGCCCGATTAATCGGCCAACCAATCAACTGGTCGGCCTCTATTAATCATCGATTATTACACTGTTAAATCGGTAGGCTGAACTATTAAGGGGGACGCCGCGCTGCGTCGCGCCATGTCTTTAAAATTCGAACACATTGTTTTCTATGGGTGTACGCACACCGGCGGCGCAATTCGGCGTC
>JAUCMT010000001.1:20012235-20022436 GCA_032357475.1 Enteromius thamalakanensis
TTTAACGCACACTGTGTAGGGACCATTTCGATTGGGAACACAGCTCATGCACGGAGCTCTCTTCTAATGAGCTAATTATCAGAATCAGGTGTGTTAACAAAGAGAGACATGCAAAATATGCAGAGCAGGGGGGGCGCAAGGACCAGGATTGAGAACCACTGATTTATATCAATAAATACACTTTCAAATTTAACTTTGTATATAATTACACATAACAATAGTTGTTGTCCCCTTTGTATTTGCCTTTTTTTTCCACTTTCTCATAGCATAAACTTCAATGTGGACATGCTTTGAAAAAGTAAACATATTAAACTAGCTGAAATTAGCCTAGTTCTGAAGTCACACAGCAGTGTAGCTCCACCCTCTTGCTACCAAGTAATCCAGCAGAGCAGACAACGGAAAATTACTGGGAGAGTTTGGAGCATACCATTGTAAGGAGTGAGAGGGAGAAACTATATAACTTGTATCGGCAGAGGAAACCAGGCGCAGGAAACAGCATTAAATAGCAGTCTGCAGTTTTCATTGATTGGGAAAAGAAATAACAGTATCTACTCCCTTACCTTCTCCTGCAGCAAAACTGACAACTAATAGCCAAGCAACGATATGAATAAAGAGATTTTCCATGTATCTGTGTCTGTTAAGTAATGCATAATGTTGTTTGATAACACGTGAAGTGGAAAGTGCTACTGTTGAGGAAAGTATTCCTGTCCTTATCATGAACAGTTTTGAGTGTACATTAGTTATTTATGTTTAAACCAGGATGTAGCATGATGGCATGAAAAGAAGCCAGGCTATTCAAGTACGTTAGTTATTAAAACAAATCCACAATGAATGAGGTAAAAAAATAAATAAAAGTAAAATGCATACTACCTGTTTTTACAAATGATGACAGAAAAGCTGTTTTGTCATTATTTTGCCCAAATGACACATCGCGCAGTTGACCGATTTGTCAATTACCCTAGAAGCAGCATTGGATTCATGCTGCAGTTCTGTTCAATTTGTGTGTGTGTTTGTGTGTGTGTGTGTGTAGTTGATCACATAAACTACATCAAATGCACACAGGCTTACAGATGTGCAAGCAGGGGCACAGATGAACAAGTGTCTTGGAAGCGTCAGTTTAAATACATTGAAAACCTTAATAAAATCGGTAACATTATTAACGCCACTGGTTTAGAGAAAAAGCTAATAAGTCTGTGAGGTACCACTAAACATTAGAAGCTGGATCTTAAATAATTTGTTAGGACATAGCCTGGTTTCATAAACAGATGGCAAGAAACAAACCATTTGCAATATAAATGATGGAAAAATGTAGATATGACACTGCTGCGTAGTTTCTGTAGCATAACTAGCATAGCATAACGCTAAACCGCTATGGTTGCAAAGTTGGAAAGCAGCCAAGCACTGTAGAGAGACATGAAGTATGATTAAATATATTAATTAGATCAGCAATCATAAACAAATAATCAGAACAAAATACACACGAATAAGATCAGACAACAGGATTATATTTAATTTTAGAGAACAGCACCCCTCATAAGGAAAAATAGATAAAGTGGAAAAACAAAAGGATGGACTATACCATGATGTAGTTGTGCATAGGGGAGTGTCACACCACATGTTAAAGAGAACAAAAAAAATCTCCAACATTTTTAACCAATTTCTGGTCTGTTGATTGTTTTAAATCCTAGCGATTTTTGCACAGTACTACCAATCTAGTAACATGTTAACATATAAACTCTTTTAATTAAGGACGCCAGGAGAAGTCAATCGTGAGGCACCACATGATATATAAGTGTGGGGGAGGGGTGGTAGGAACGGGGCTGTACTATGATATTTAAGTGTGGGGGAGGGGTGGTAGGAACGGGGCTGTACCATGTGCCTTGCACAGTTGGGTACACTTTAAATAAGAATGTTACACTTTTTGTCCCATTATTCATATTTTGTGCCTATCCATATGAGCAAAGTAAATTGATTATTATTTACCTGTTCAATTACGGTGTATTTTTTCTTTTGGAATAATTGGAAAATATGTATATTTGGTGTTGAGCCAACTACTATGAGCGGTACTATTGTAGGAGCAGACCACTGAGATGATGATGCTTGTATTTTCCTTATGTGAAATTGAAAAAATAATAGCTGTCGTCATTTACTCATCCTCTTGCGATACAATTTAGGAATGAGAACATTACAGAAAATTGTAATTGTGACACTAATGTGTGGCCACTTAAAGTTAAACTTGATCTACTACATGCACGTACAAACTTGATCATATACCACAATCATCAAACCATTAAGATTATGCCCTCTTGATATGATGCCAAGAACACAGTTTGCTATTTGTAAATTGAATAGTAACAAATTATTCATACGGCACACATAGCTAGTGACCTGAAATCTTTGTTTTTCATTGTGCTGCTGTCCTTTCAGGAAGTAAGGCTGTGCTACCACAACCGGTTTCAGCCAGTTCCGTCCTATTCTCTACACTCAGAATCTGAGAAGCTCTGCTTCCACCTCTTTTCCTGTTGTTTAATTGCGACGCGAGAATTTTGAGATATCTTGAAAGATGCATATTTTGTGACCAGTTTTTAAAACTAAAACCATTTCAGTTATTAATAGTCAACAACTGTATTAAGAATCATGAAACATCCTAAATTTATGTAATCGCTTAATGCACAAAGCAGTTTGTACAGTTTGAAGTTAACATAAGATTTAAGTGGCACTAATAGCTAGCGACACAGCTGTTGTTCACGGTGCCACTGCGTAATCAGGGAGTAAACCAGTTTCAACCGGTTCTGTCCTAGTCTCTTCACTCAGGATAAGATAAGGTCTCTTACTCCTTTCTTTTATTTTTTGAGTTTGTTTTGTTAAGGATACATGTTAGAAGCGCATTTTCCTTTGATAAATTACAGCGAAACCAGGACATGTGATAAAACAGTACACATTAGCAGTGCTTAAAAGGGAAGGGAGGACTGAACCATGTACTCTTGGAACCACAGTCACCTCATATTTGCCACTGCACAGCTTGCATCTGTAATTGCATTTTAATCAATTACACTTTGCCTGTGAACAGACGTGTACGACTGTCATGAAGCATAGAAGTGAAAACATACCACAACAAGTAAAATACATAGCACAACAGCACAGCTACCCTGTGACTCGAGACTAGCACAGTCATTCCCCTCCCCCACAATGAATGTCGATGGGTGAGTGGAAAATTACTGACAGAAAGGACTGTACCATTTGAGAAATCTTTAGGGGTGGACCTCAAAAAAACGTACGTAATTTAAAAATGTATTATAAGAACAGACTTTTTTCCCCAATCAAGGGAAAAATTGTATTTTGCTACATTATTTAAAAAAAAACACACAAAAGCAAGTAGACAGGCAATAAGTAGACAGGCAAAACGAGTAGGACACTTCAACTTAGTGGCACATGACTTCCACAAAACATATTATAGCTTTTAAAGATCATGCATTTTAGACAGCTGTCCATAACTCAGTCTTGAATCACCAGCTGAACTTGACTGTTCATCAATATCTTGATGTTGCTCCACAAGGCTCTGAACTGTGAAGTGAATGCACTTTGAACTAGGCCTGGACTATCCGAGGATTGCTCTGGATGGTTCTTGATGGTTAGCAAAGATTTTTCTACGATATCTTATAATGGTTCTATTCCAGTCTAACAGGATGTATTTACTGCAGTCTACTGTAATCCCTGGTAACATGATTCAGCAGACAGTTCTACACATTTAAGATGTCAATAGAAAGTTTCTAGCCAAGAGATGGAGTGTTAATAGTGGGATAAAATTTGTAGCCATGTTCCAAATCCCACAATCTACTACTTAGATGATCGACATAATTTTTTTTAGGACAAATTAGGTCAACCATGTTCTTGAGGTATGCACAAGCCAAAACCAGCCACAGGATAAACCAGCCGTTTTCTTAAAGGGAGTCACATTTTCGAATAAATCGTTTTACGAAGCAGAACAAATGCATAGCCTTTCTAAGGTATACTCCATTTGATAACATGTGCGAACATAGGCAGCTAACACATGCACTAGAAATTTTCATTCCTGTCCAATGTCTGCGCAGTTTCTCTTCACAAGTTATAAGCGACGCCCTCGTAAAGTCACGTGAAACAACTTATTGGGGTAGTGCTGCCACCTTGTGGACAAACTATTAATGCACAAAAAAAAAGAATGGAATCGCAAAAATAATGCTAATTTCAAAACTGTTTAGATGAAAAGGTAGGCCTAATCCTTCTCCAACCACTAAAGAAAGTTGACATATCATGTTCGAAGAAAAGAATCGTCTGTGGTTTCCAAAACTCCATGGCACTAAAAATTTTTGAAAATACCAAGCAGCCTGACAACACTGGCTCAACCAATGGGGTGGTGCTATTTACTTACCAATGGCAATTGTAAGCAAGTATTGACATAGACATATAGATGCCCCATTGAACCTCTCCAGGCACATAGATGTAGCCACCATCTTGGAACGGTGAACACCATTCACCATATTGTAGGTTCACACAGAGCCGTTCTGTACAGCACTGTGGCATCTTTTGAATATTCAGTGATTACTATGGTGAATGACATCTACAAATCTACTTATGTATGTATGCAAACATATATATATATATATATATATGAGAATTGAGGGAAACCAGTTTGAAAATTATTTGTGTGTGTATGTGTATGTGAAAGTGGTACAAAATTTGTCCTAAAGGTCACTTTTGTAATAATTTTAAAATAATTATTTGTTTTTATAAGCATCAAAATAGATTAGTACATTTATATATACATATATGTTTAACAGTATTTTTTCATAAATGAGATGAAAAAAAAACATATTTTAATTGGAGCTGTTTTAAGTGGAATGGCCCCCTAAGAGGGACCAACATTTTTAGATCACATGACCTAAGTGTTATTAAGACACCTCCACTAATGGAATAGCTAAATGAATCATGGCTGAGAAAATGAGTGGATTTCCTTAGTGACAAAACTTGCAAACAATGCTATATTCACATCAATATCAAGCAGCCAAAATAAAATGCATATATTACATAAATCTACAAATGTAGACTTTTTGGGGGGATTTGTAACTTTGTAGTTAACACTTTGGAAAACCAAATTCTCTAAATAATTATACCCAAGTTAAATATTACCTATATAAATTCTAAACAAATATTGCACAGACTCTATAAACAAAAATGTATTTATATAGCCTATATGAAGTTTGTAAATGTCTGTGCACCTGATGTGAAATTATGTGACAAGTCTACCACGATGCATTTTAAATAAAAACATAGCCCAAATATTCAACAGTTTTAGAAACGACACATTAATTACTATAATTATAATGTATACTAAAGTTATAAATAATATCAGACAATAGTAGACAACAACATTCAGAAGTGGGAAAACTCACCCAGTGTTTTGGTCAGTCGGAGCGCCTTACAACCGGTATCTCCAAAATCCGTTACTACAACGATCTCTGTTTCGTATCGTGTAAGTTTAAAAACAAGCACATTAGCAAACGCGGATTCTGTTGGTAACGTCTTTATCGTCACGCAACGGAATCGCATACAGTCATACAGACAGCTGCACAAGGTGAATGACTGTAGGCTACAGTGAGAGCGACAGCAACTCAACCAAGACAGTGTAGTTTGCTTGGTGCTTCGCGCTCTCTTCTCCTCTCCAGCGATACAACAACAGGGGGAGGAGACAAGCGTTTCGCGGGACAGCACGAGAATCGAAAATCAGGCGCCTCCTACCAATACAGAATGGGTTTTCGTAACTCGTGCTCAATCTTCACTGAAAATGTCTGTTTAAATTTGACATTGTTTCTAAAAATCTACCAGCAGTGATTACAGTCGTACTCACTTCCCACTGGTTGTTCGGTTGAATGGGTTTGATATAGAGCACCAATGATAAACCATTAATAATTTAGCGGTTTTATTATTATTATGATTTATGTGTCTAACGTTACAAAGCCTTAATAATCAATCTCGAGCTTGTGTTTCCATCTTTCACAAACCCTGGCATCCCTGTCCTCAGCTCCTAATTCTTTCTTAACTGCTTTCTAAATATAAATATGAGTTGCCACGATACAAGCTTATAACGCGCATAACGTTGTCATATGAACAGTCCTGAGTCGAATTAGTCATGAACACAATTTGTGAAAGTTGTTTTAATCTTACCGCTCAATACGTTATTATTATTATTATTATGGACTGGTTCATGAGAGTCATTTAATCGCTAATCGGACTTGGTTGTGCTTTATATTTAGATTCGGTTCTAAAATAAAAACCGACTCAATAGAATATTCGTGAATCGAAGAACTGCTTTGCAGCGGGATACTGCAGAGAACAGATCACCACGAGAGGATAAACTGCTCTTATGTTTTTACTTATGCCCTTTATTTTGTAAACAGTTACTAAATATTAACGGAGAAGTATACCGTGACGGAGGGGGAGGGAGACTTTATGTGAGGGGGATGGGAGCTTTGACCCTGGTGGGAGGATTTTTGTCTGCTCATATGCAGTTGTTTTTCAGATCGCTTTTTTTCATAAGCACCATGATAAAGGTTAAAAAAAGCTATGGTTTTTAAATGCACATAAAGTGCACACATACGTTTCTAATGCACACACCCAATACATTTCATGTTGGCAAAAAGAATAATGTATTTTACCTTGTTTCACATAATTTTTATTGTTATTATAGCAAACACATCTTGTATAAATTGCGCTCACTATATATAGAGTAGCTTTTGTTCTGGTGAAGGTCAGCCATTTTGTTGCCATGACTTGCAGCATGTGGATTTCTCCTTTTGAAATGTCTACTAACTGCAGTACCGCCTGCGAGCTGTTGGGGAGCTCAGAAAGATGAGTGAAGCGTTTATGTAACCAACATAAAAAAATCCCTGGATAAGGTCGTAGCTCACTCAACTTTACCTCCATTAACCATCATTAAAGGAATAAAATCTAGACCTAATAAATTAGTTCTCCTCCTCCACCTAAAGCTCTGAAAAGTTTCAGTGGATTCCACTGGATCAATAACATATATTCACCCAAGTTACAAATAGTAAAATGTGGTCTGTAAGTACTCTACATTAGTAGACTAAACTAAACCTGGTCTAACCAACACTCACTAACAGAAGTAGGCTACTTCTCTCAGCTAACGCAGAGCCTTTAGCCCCGCCTTCTTTTCCAAGCCAGCCACAAATAACCTGAAATGGCACGCGGAGAGACAAAGACGACGGTGTTGCTGTATCGTCTAAAACGCCACGATAAATAACGGAGTCCAAATGAAAACCAACCTTTAAACCAGTTACCTCAGTGCTACAGTTAATATGACACCACGCCAGGCGCGTTTAGCAAAGAACACACTCAAAAGATAACCCTGGTACAGTACATGATAAATGAGGGGGGAATTTAAAGGAGCTAAATAGACTGTATATAGGGGTTTCATCAAGTCAAAGCCATGTTTCAGCCTTTTAAATACATATGCGACATGACAGAATTCGGATGGACTAGTAAACGCGGTGTGAACCGAATAGAGTGGACTGTTGTGTTGCTGTGACGATTCAGAATCGCGCCACTCACTGGACTCTACTGACTACTGACTTAAGTTCAGTCTTTAATCGCACAGCTCCCTCTACAGGCAACATATGAGAAAAGCAGAGAGGACGGTCTTTGTTTCGGTTTGTACAATAAAACTGAAACTGCACTGTTAGGAAAGCCACCTGCTAAATGTGTTTGGACCCGAAAAAAATCAAGGCAAGTTTGGCAAACATGTTTATTAAATTAAAACATAAGCATCATAATAAATAAAACATAAATACAATATAAATAGTGTTTCATAATTATTGTTCTAAGGTGTTTTATTATTTCACACCAGCATTAATTAAACATGGAATGATTGGTGAACTGATTTAGGATCAGTATGTATAGAATTCCTACATACATAAGGTACCCTAGTGATATCGTGAGATGGAATGCAGAATTACACAAACACACATTTGGAAATGTTGGCACACATGGGAAATGAAAAAAAAAATTCCATCACATAAAAAGAGAGACATCACTGTTACCATATGCAAAATGCTGAGACAGTTTTGTAATTGTTATACACACAAACGTGGGGTGTGTCCGTACAAAATGTGCTGAAGAAAAACCTCAAAACTACAACTCTTGATTTGTCAAAGGCACTGATCATTTTAATCAGTGTTCTTACGGTTTCCTTCTGAAGTTTAATTGGCTGCTGGAAAGCTATTTGAACACATTAGCCACTCTAAATCCTGGTATAAACTGTTGTACCTGCTTGGAATGATCTGTAGGAGTATACTTCAGTGGTCACTTCAGAGTCCTCTGAGACTTTGGCAGAGTTACACAGCTAAGGTAAAAAGACGTTAGTTCTACAGAATCTAAAGTACTTTGAGAAACACTGCTGTACCCTTGTAGGGCCAAAGAGATGAAATACTTATTAAAACACTTGCAAGTTAAAGTTTCGCAGGCTTACTCTTAACTTGAGTATGTTTAATTGGCATAGGTACTAAAA
Source organism: Enteromius thamalakanensis (assembly GCA_032357475.1). NCBI lineage: Eukaryota > Metazoa > Chordata > Actinopteri > Cypriniformes > Cyprinidae > Enteromius > Enteromius thamalakanensis. The sequence goes on from JAUCMT010000001.1 coordinate 20,020,796, forward strand.
GTGTGCTAAATGTTTTAATAAATAAGGCCCATTGATCTGCAGACAGCAGCGGCAGTGCAATCCTCCTCCTAATGATATAAAACTGCTCAATTGTGTCTAACAGAGGTTTCAGGACAGAGCTAGTGATATGCCAACACCGGGCAATTTCCAATTACAAATGCTTGTGCACAAGGCTATGCACCATCATATTAGACCTGAACAAGATTATCACGAGCAAACTCGCTCACTAAAGTCAGCAGAGTGAGCAACTGGGGAGGGCTTTTTCTAAGGTTGTGCGATAAGAGATGATGACAAGATCCACAAAGGGTCAAAAGGAGCATAAGGACAAAACCTTCACAGCGATGAAATCATCTGAGCATGCACAGCTGAATTACTACAAGATGAATCCTAGTCTTCTCTCGCATCCTTACTATGCCGCTCATTTATTTCCTCACAGGTTGCTTTCTTGTGTGTCTTGGCCAGAAGAGGAGATGGGATGCAGACCTCCGTTATCGTTGAGCCTCTTGGCACGGTACGTCTCGTAATGGATGTTATGAGTGACCTCCTTCAGGTCCTGGAGGTGAGACCTGAGTATATGATAACATTATTATTTGTGTCGAGTCACTGGCCATTTTTGGAAATATTTCATAAAGCCTGCATATTCGATTATATATACTACATTTTATTATTAAGAAAGCAATAAACAATGCAGCATATGCAAATAAATATTAAATGATTGAATAAATACACTTATACATTTAATATTATGAAATAATAATTCATAATAATAATTAATAAAACAGTTTTTCTCAGTCGCTTTGGTGCATTTCTCACAACAGTACTTACATTTGCACAACAGTTAGTGCATTTCTCAAAACAATTCATAGAGTCAGTTTCTCATTCTTTCCAACAAATTGCGAATGCTTTTGAACATGCATCAATTGCTTTCATATAACTCTCTGCTGTTTTATTACATTATCATTTGTTTATGTCATGTCAGTCAAAATTAACTAAACTTGTGACTGATGAATATTCATTCCATATAAAACTAATAGTCCTCATTTCATTGCTTGAGCCATTACATATAAAAATGTTGAACTAGTTGTCAAAATATTAAATGAAAGATAAAAAAGTTTTTTAAAAAAAATCCTGAAAATGTCTTCTAAATTGAATCGTTTGCACACAATGCTTTGAATACGGTCAATTAGAATTGCAAAGAGCATATAAAAATGTGAAACATACATATTCGGTGTCTTGTACTCAGATACCTCACTGCATGGTGAGCGTGATTTCACCAACTGGATCAACATCCTTGTATAGATTTTGGGAAGGGGTGGGTTTAAGGGTAAGGATTGGGATACGTTTATATTTTTGGACATTAATGTTGTTTGATCCAGGATCATGTCCTACTTGGAAAATCAGGGCAACCCTCACTACATGCAATCATGTCTAACTTTACTGTAGTTTTTCAAATGGCTGTGCAAATAGTATACAGTGTTGTATTGAGCATTTTCAGGAAGTGTCACCAAAATCTGACTTTTTTTGCATTATAAAAAAAAGAGTAAACTGTCATAATTAAAAAACATGTCTTGTTCATAAACAATGGTGTCAGGACTTTTCATTTTGACGACACTGACACTTTCATTGACATGAATACTTGCT
>JAUCMT010000001.1:20022536-20040710 GCA_032357475.1 Enteromius thamalakanensis
CGTTTTTAATTTGTAATACCTATTTTTTAATGGGAGGTAGGAAAATCTGACAAGGTAGGACAATCTGACAGAACACCGGCTCAGCATCGTGATGTCTATCGGCCATCGGCGATGGACGATGGCATCGTCTATCGACCCAACCCTAATTCTGACAGCACCCATTCACTGCAGAGGAACTATTAGTGAACAAATAACATATATATTTACTGTAAAAGAGTCATTTATACTTCGGTGGATGGTGTTAAAAGTGAATGTGATTCTGTGTGAACTGACCACATAATCTAAAATCACCGGTTGATTTAAAGTCATTGCAAGAATGCCTCATAAAAGCGAAACTAGTTCTGAGAAAAGGTCCTGCAGCATTTGATATATTACATCTAATGCAACATTCAGACACTTCTATTCTACACACAGTAGTTTGACAGACAGGAACATCGTGGTACACATGACACAGTGTGTTAAGTGGTTAAAGAGAGCCTGCACGCTCTCATCTGATTTCCACATGCCTCACAGTCAACTGACAGGATCCGCTCAAGATCTGCCAGATGAACACACAACTACATACCTGACTCACAGTATAATGCCTACATAATGTATATTAATCTGGCTATTACTTCCATGTATTATCAATAATGATGCACATTTGGCATTAACAGATTCACAGGCTCTGTAACATCCAGCTGCATTCAACTAAAGCTGCAAATCTGTTTTAGATGTTTTATGACCCTTAAGTTATGTAACGGGAATGTGTGCATGAGCCTGGATCTGGATTTTTTGCTGATGACTTAGCCTTTCTCTCCACGGAGAATCACTTCATTTCTTGGACCTCTTTGAGAACAGGAGATAAATGGGCCTTTGATACAGCGTTTGGACTTAATGCATATCACATTAGAGTTTATGAGTTTGGTGTAAGTGAGAAATAATAATGATACAACTTCTGAAAAAAGCAAAGAGTGATAGTTACTCAAACTTCAGCTTTACCATCACAATAATTACATTGGAAAATAGAAAAATGTACAATTTTAATACTTTGACCACATATTATATTACTTTTGATCACATAAATGCAGTCTTGGTGAGTATTAAACCAAGTAAGCAATACATAATTAATCATTTAAATAAAAATAAACAAATACAATTATTTAAAAATAAACATTTGGAAAACAAATAAATACTTCAGAGCATGACTTATCCTTACTTGAACATTTATGTGTTTTTAAACTAAAGGTCCTTTTTTGAGAAGATATGCAAAATTACACCTTTTTTCTTTTTCTTTTTTTCTTAAAGAGGTCTCAAGATGCATGTTTAAAAAGAAAAAGGACTATTTTTGAACTGTTTTAAAGTTTGCATGCTTTCTTAAACACATCAATGAACAAAAGCATCTTTCTGCATGTGTGCATAATTTACATTGAATCCACTAGTGTACACTGCTCTGCCTGATAATTGAGTAAATGATGTATATTTAAGAAATATACAGGCTTAAATACCTGTAACCTTTTGCTGCACAAATCTATCACAGCTCAAACAGAAACACAGACTTTTATTATGCATAATAACAGGAACATGGCTCGCGGCAGGTTATTTAAAGTCTCATACAAACTGTCTTGAGATGTATTGTTGAATGTGCTGGGCTTGTTAAGAAGCAGGTGCTTTGATGGCTGCAGGGGTGCTGCTTTAAAGAAGCTGGATTTGGAGATGCGACTTCTCTCAGAGAGTTTACCGCGCTGACAGTCTACAGCACACGCTCTCAGCATGAGAACATCCTGAATTCATTACCTTTAAAGTGCTGCTGCCAAAAATATTAAAGCTAGAAACTCAAATCTGAATAAATAAACTGCTCAACCTCCCTAATCCACCATCCTGACCCATTCCTAGCTCTCTGACAAGTCATATTTAGATTTTGACAGCAATATTATGTTACATCAAGACTATATACAAAAATATATATTTTTTTATTATTAAAAAAATAGTTTATTTAGATCATAATGCATAAAACACACAACTTAGGTCACCTGGTAAGATTCTTTTTTTTTTTACAGTGTAAAAAAAAGTGTAAAAAAGAGTTTTACAGTGTAGCTTTAAGAGAAGCAGCTCATGAAGTAATATTTGTCTTTGCTTCTGATTCCATTGAATGCATTGCATATGTTTAGAAATATCACATGTGCTGCCCATTAATGCTTGGTTGTTAAGTTTAGGTACTGGATAGGGTTAGGAATGTAGGATACGGTCATGCAGAATGCTTTAAAGACCAATAAATAACCAGTATATTAATAAGCATGCTAATAAAAAACTTGTTACTAGTGATAATTGGTCTCTATAATAAAGTGTTACTACATGACCATATTTTAACTGTTTGTTAATAGTGAGAATTGAACATTTAAATACATTTCTCATCAGGAAAAAAAAAACACTGACTGATGAACAATTTGAAATATGTTGTTTGGATAAGCTAGCAATTATTCATTATGGAATCACCAGGATACTTCAGTGGATTTTCCCATGACACGCACACGGAGGGATGTGGATTGAATCCTTAGAGACCGAAGCAAAACACGTCCTTGTTCATGAGTCACATGTGAGTCAACATCAGCGGCGCTCAAGTGTGAGGTTCCTCTGAGCAATCCCACCATGCACTTCAGCAGACAGATGTACTCTGGGTTGCCCAGGCAACATGTTCTGCCTCTGCCCTCAGTGACAGAATACAAGATGTGCGAACAGAGTCAGTTGACTGCGTCTCACTTACACTGATATCTGTGGCGGCACGTCTTAACATCACTGAGGAGCTTAGTGGGGAGCGCTTGCTAATGTATAAAAGCATATGAATACACCTTTAGAAATTAAACAACCTTAAAATGTGCTGAATCACAACATTTCAGTTTTTCTGTCGCTTGCTTTGGTGCATTTCAGTACTTGCATTTGCACAACAGTTAATGCATTTCTCAAAACTATTATTCATGTGTGCACATCATAGTAGCAGCTTCTCATTCTTTCCAACAAATTGCTCATGCTTTTGGACATGCATCAATTGCTTTCATACAACTCTCTGCTGTTTTATAACATTATCATTTGACATGTCATGTCAGTCAAAATGAACTAAACTTGTGACTGCTGAATATTCCATATAAAACTAATAATCCTCATTTCATTGCTTGAGTCATTACAGTACCTGCAAAAACGTTGAACTAGTTGTCAAAATCTGTCAGGTAAATTTGAAAAAAAACAGTTTAAATCTTTTTTTTTCTGAAAATGTCTTCTGAATTGAACAGTTTCTCTCAGGTCAACCTCATCTTTCACTGATGAGAAGGGGTGTGTGAAGCATTCCTGTACTGTAGTTGCAACCAACGATAAACCACTTCTCTACAATCACTCAGTACTGAATCCCATTAACCTCCACTTCACAAGCATGTTGTAAATAAGTGTGTATTTATTCGCTTGCACAATGCTTTGCATACAGTAAATTAGAATTGCAAAGAGCATATGCAGTAAAAATGTGAAACATCCATATTCAGTGTCTTGTACTCAGATACCTCACTACGCGGTGAGCGTGATTTCACCAAGTACAAGATGCTCCTGGATCAACATCCTTGTATAATTTTGGGTAGGGGTAGGTTTATATATTTGGACAGTAATGTTGATCCAGGATCATGTCCAACTTGGTAAAATCACGGTGACCCTCACTACATACAGTAATGTCTAACTTTACTGTAGTTTTCAAATGGCTGTGCAAATAATATAAAGTGCTGTTTTGAACATTTTTAGTAAGTGTCACTAAAATCTGACTTTTTTGCAAACTGTCATAATGAAGACATGACAAAGCCACTTGACTATCCTGTTCATAAATAATGGTATCAGGACTTTTCATTTTGACGACACTGACACTTTCATTGACATGAATACTTGCTTTTGAGCAATGAACTATCCATTTTGAGCAAGTGACACACTTTTGCAGGTTATCAACTAGGCTTTGCAGTTTTAACTAATAGTTTTGAGCTGTTGTGCAAATTTAAATACTGTTGTGAGAAATGCACTAAAGCGATTGAGAAAAATTGTAAAATACATTTTAAAATATATTCCCGTGATTCAAAGCTAAATTTGAATCAGCATCATAACTCTAGTCTTCAATGTCACATGATCATTCTTGTATGCGATTTTCTGCTTGTTTGTTGAAAGTGTTTTCAGGATGAACAGCATTTATTTGAAATAGAAATCTTTTGTAACATTACAATGTTTTTCCGTAGTTTTCCTCGCCAAGTACTCTTATGGATACAATAAGTTATGGATACAATAATATTAAGATTAGTATATAAAAGAAAGTTTTATACATTACCTAATCATGAAATCACGAAGTAAGGAGAATTCGCAGTGATTTGGGTTTTCAACTAGAAGGACGGGGAAAAAAACATGTTTTGTCAGAAAATACATATCAGCCCAGTGATACTGTACGTATGCTTCAAAACGTTACCCTGAAATGTGTTTTTTATTGGCATTGTTGGTTAAGGTAAATTGTTATAGCTGCCCTAAATATATACTAACACAGTGAAAAACATGTTTGTTTTTGTAACATTTTTAGATTGTAAAATGTCAAATGATGACTAATAGCACCTAAAAAAACTGGAGAACGTCATTCGATTGAAAAAAGTTATTACAATTTTTACATATTTGTATTACTTTGTGCAAACATACACACAGACCTAACACATAATCCTCTTGGAAGCAGTTTCAGTCCATGTTTAAAATGCAACATAAGATGATCTTCTGCAGGGACAGAAAATGCACCCAATAGAGAAAATGACCCAAATATTATAGGTTTGTTAGCCAGCTGCAGAAAGCTCTCATTAATTACTCCAGGATTTGACTTGTCCAGCCTAAGAAATCACTACAGCATCTATTTTGTTATAATAATACAACCATCTAAAAGAACATAAATATTTTAAATAAAAATTGACACAGTAAAATTATTTTTTTTATAAAAAGATGTAAAATTACACAGCAAACCAATCTGCCCACTCACCCTCCACCACTCCCCAAGCTGTCTTCCTGCCCAAAACTCGTTTGCCATTGACCTGGTACTCTTTATCACTTCCTACTACTGCAAAGGGCATTGCCTCCTGTAATGCACAGATTTAATGGGACAAACATAATGTGAAAACACACAGACCGACAGATGAGAGATGAATGATGAGATACGAGAAGTTCTCCTTACCCTGATCTTATCATTATCACTCTTATCCTCCATGTCTTCATCAAACTCCTTCTGTGGATAACACTCAATCCCACACGCTTCCAGCTCCTTCCTCACCTGCAAGGGAATATGGTGCACTGTAGTATTTGATATTGTACTTGATATTGAATCACCATGTGAATCTGTCTTCATTCGCACCCTCTGTTTAAATTCAGTTTTCTCATCAAGAGTGAGTGTGTCCGACTTGGCAATGACAGGAATGATGTTGACCACACGGCTCAGGTGTTTCATGAACTCAATATCCAACTGGCGAAGCCTGAGAAAAGGGAAAGAGATATAATTAATAGACCGATGGAAGCAGATTTCATTACAGGGCCACTGGCATTTCTGAGGCTCACAGCAACTTAGTCAAGCATTGCTGGCTAAATGAACACGGTCTTAAATCAACACAGCAGATTTTAATCAACAAAGCTGCAATTACAAGCATTTTTCAACTACTGACAAACATTAAAAAGAAATCTCAATGATGCGCACACTGAAAAAAGTTTATCTTATTCTTTAGAGTCTTAAGGAAGAAGTCTATAGCATACTTTAGTTAAAATTTCTCAATGGTATTGTAAAACAACACCCTTTTTACCCCATCAAACACAGCTCTTTTACAGCAACCCGTTTTGTTGCATGTCTCTTTAAATGATAATGAAATTCTCTCACCTCACCCCTTTCTTTAGTGGGGTTATGAGCCATACTGTTTATTTTAGCTATGGAAATTGCTACCTAGCACATTATTAGGAAAGGCAATTTGTAAGGATTCATTATTAAACCTTATGTAGAGGTTGAATCATGCGAATGATTTGCATGAATATAGACGTTTAGGTAGATCGGGGGCGCATTCCCTTCAGAAAAAAGTAATCCACTGCATCTTTAGTGGCTTAGATGTCAGGAGTAACATGACATCATTATTACATTCAACAATAAAACACCTCAAGCACTTAGTTTCAGCTCACTCAGGGTGTGTCTAAGGTAAAACGCCAGTGTCAATCAACAATCATAAGAGAAGCCTGTGTCTGCGTAAAATCACACACCCATGCATCTGAAAATGGCTTGATTTGAGAAAGGGGTTATTATTTGGGGGATAAAAAAAAAAAAAAAAAAAAAGGCACGAATTTGATCATTATAGAGTGGATGTGTACAAACACTGCAAACACACATTTGTGTTTAAACAACATGTAAAAGTGAATTTTGCAATGGATGCCCCTTTAAAGCAACATATTATATAGAAATCAAACTCACGAGTGCCCAGTTGGAGATATGAAGTACAAGCAGCAGTGTACTCTGGTGTCAGGGATGCGTTTCTTGCGAGCAATGTTGACTTCTTCCTTCAAAAATTTTTCGTATTGTTCATTGATGAATTTGGATATGGGCTCCCAGCTAGGAACGCAAACATATCAATAGTGTTGCATTTTAGAGTACATGAAACTTTGAAACGGCAAATAAAAAAAAATGTATAATACAATAAAGCTGTTATATATAGCTCTACATCAATAAACCAGTGCAAATGATTAATCACGATTAATTGCATCCCAAATAAACATTTTTGTTTTCATACTATATGTATGTTTACTGTGCTTTTATTTATTGTGTATATATAAATGCACACACATACAGTGCATATTTATATTTTATATTTAATTACATATTTAATATATAAACAACATGCATTTGTATTTATATATACATAATAAATGTACACAGTACACACTCATATATTATGTAAACATATCATTTATTTTGGATGCGATTAATCACGAATAATCATTTGACAGCACTAAAATAAACACATTGTGATGTGACCGAATTGCAGAGCTTTTGCAAACATGATCAGAATACTATGATCAGCTCATATTTTTGCTGTGTGTTTACTGTGTTATTAAGAGGAAAGAGCACAAAACATATTTACATATTCATCTAAATGCCTCTCTCAGCAACATGGGTAGCGTCGGGATATTTACAAACAGTATACCACTGCTCACATATTTCAGATTTATTTTTACCCCAAGCAACAAATTAAAAAGAAATTTAGGTTTTAAGCTTTTGTTCTGTATGAATAAAAAGCTGCATAAAAGGCAGTTTTTTGTTGTCAACATCAGCACCCAACAGCCTGACTGAGGCATTTGAATCGCAAAGGAAAAACGCAGTGTCCCTTTAAATGAGACCCTTGGATGTGATCACTGAGGGCAAGCTGCCAAACCACACTCACATTTGGCATCCTTACCAGCAATCTAATTCTTGTCTGTGCAAATTAAGTGTAAATCTGGAAGTCAAAAAACTGCCCCTCACACTTGAAACACGTTTTCCTGCCAGTTAGTAGCAGCCGAAATGAAGCACACAACTGACCCCATTTATGTCAGCTGACACAAATGCATGTCCTCGGTTTCTTAGATGCAGTGGTATTTTGAATCATTCTCAAAAACTAAATCGGTTTAAAAATAGCTGGCAGCCTTCTAGCATCAACAGAGAAATCACACAAAACTCACCAATTTTCATTGTTAATTTGGTCCCCAAAACCTGGCGTGTCAACGACTGTTAACTTCATCTTTACCCCTCCTTCTTCAATCACTGCAAAAGCAACATTCATCACAGCTACAAATAAAGCATTCTAGTTAACTGTAATTGTTTTTTAACCGTGTACAGTGGTTCAATTTCTTAAGACAACGGCATTTTTGTCCATATAATGACAAAAACAGTAAAACATTTTTAAAGAGACAGTTCAATGAAAAACATTTACATTCATGTTGTTCCGAACAAGATAACTTTGGTTAATCTTCTAACAAAAAATATTATGAAAATTAATTGCTGAATCGCATTCAAAATAATGTTATGTTAATAAAATTATGTTTACATACTATATGTGTGGGTACTGTGTATATTTATCTTGTATATATAACTACACAGATATACATGGATATATTAAGATATTTCTAAAGAAACAGGAGCAGTTTCTATCCATTAAGTACAAGCAACCAAAGTTTAGGAGATCCAAAAAGTCCAAGTTCAAAGTTTTAAGGGTTTAACAACATATGTTGGCAAAATTTTAATTTTGCGGTAAACTGTCACTCCGAAAAAGACAGAAAGTCATGCATGGTTTGGTCCTTTTTGGGTTAAATATTCCTTTAAGTCACAACTATTCCCAAGAAATTCCACCTGACACCTATTTCACACCTACACCCTCACCACAATATCAAAAAAGGTCAACAAAAAATACACATCCAGCCTTTTTTCTGAACAGCACCTGAATATATATGATATCATTTAGTTTGCCAGCTGTTCAATTACCTATAGAGGATTCACCAACAGCTGGCCTCCTATTTTGCCCTGGGCACAACACATGCCAGTGTAGACACATCTTACTCACAAACACATGTGCTTTAAACTGCAACTATGATACAGGTCCTGGTGTATTGATTACATCAGCCGACACTAAATGAGTCATTAGTCATTAGCTCATGATGTCTATTTCTGTCCAGTGCAAGGTCTATCCTATAGCAACCAGCAATAGATGCAGTTGTGAATCCTTGACTAAATGAGACACACGATCAGTATACTCTTACCATGAGATACAGATTTAATCTCAACAGTCTTTGGGATCTTCTCATCACGACTCCAGCCTGTGCTCCTCCTGCTCACCTGAGACTTAAAGAGAGTATTCACTAATGTAGACTTCCCAAGACCACTCTGACCTGGAGTTAGAGAGAAAGAGGGGAAATGGTAAGAAAATGAAAAAAGCAAAAAGAAAATGTGAACAAACTGCTCTCCCACCCACCAACCACCATGATGTTGAAGTCAAAGCCTGTCTTCATGGTCTTCTTCCGCATCTGCTCAATGATGGTGTCTATTCCGATGTATCCAAGCAATGCAGATCCCCGACCTGACCCCTGACCTTCACCCCCTGTTCCTTGGGGTGAAGGCAAAAAGGGACTGCCAGAAGGCGGGACCACATGAGAGGGCTTAGCTGGGACAGCGGGTTTAGGTCTCACTTCAGGGGGCACAATATCTGACATGTCTGTGTGAAAGAGTAAATGATAAAAAAATAAGTACATTTAATACGTTTAGATGTTATTTCTCTATAAACAGACCATTAAATATAGTAACCTGGATTTAAATCTAGCAAACAAGCATATTTATGACTCTGTTATATATAAGGCCTATATGTATATACAAATCATATTTAAAAGGTTAAATAATGAAAAGTCTGTCCTCATTTTCTCAAGCAGTTCCAAACCTTTTCATTCGTAATGTAATTTCTGATTTACTCTCTAACAGGGCAACTTGCCTTGTATAGGTCACATTTTATTTTGTGTTGTGATATCTGACACGTATTCTGTTATATTTATAAGGATTTTTTACTCAAGAATGAAAATTCAGTCATTTACTCACCCTAAAGTTGCTTCAAACCTGTATGATTTTTATTCAGCTGTTGAACGAAAAAGAATATATATTGTGATCCAAATAACTGAAAGTAGCCACTTACTTCCGTAGTACAGCAACAAAATACTATACAAGTCAGTGGTTACCCTCAACTGTTAGTTAATATATTCTTTTGCGTTCAGCACAAGAAACTATTAAAGGTTTGGAAGCGAATGGTGAGTATATAATGACAGCATTTTCATTTTTAGGTGCACTTTCTTTATTTACATTTCTTTTTTGCCTCTTTTTTGAAACAGTGTCAAAGCTTACCCCTCTAGCCTACTCTGTTTTGCATGTACACTATGTAGGTGTTTGGAAAGAACACGATTAACTGAGGAAAAGTAAAACACTTAAGACATTTCTCTTACAAAACCTATTTATGCTGTTATGTTCTAGTGGTCCACTTTAAATGCTCCAATGAGTTGTCGGCCTATATTAACTCCATATGCCACCCAAAATAAGCAACAAATAATAAATTATTACAGAAGCCACTCAACAAATCTCTATATCGGATGAATCACCCACGGCTGGACCTTTCCCACGCACCGAGGCGCCTTTTCAACGCCATAACAAGAGATGTTTCCTACACAAGCGACAATGGTGCGCGTCTTTCATTTAGAGAATAATATTAGTATCGTAAACGTTAGTATTAGAGGCGGGAAACCAAACATAAACATACATAGATGAATGCACGCGTCTACATCTCCATTTGTTTTATTTATTGATTTTTTTACCTCAAAAAGATTGGTGTAATAACGAGTATTCAGAGGGAAACGATCTTCCCACTCACCGATCCGTGTTTTTGCAGCGGTCGCGGGATATTTTTATTGTTCGTCCTTTTTCTGCCTCTCGCTGATTTACAGTGTGCTGAAGTAGAAGTAGGCTAAGGCAGTAGTTGAACAGCCGTTAGGGAGTGATCATGTGTTCAGGTGCCTCTTTCTTTCACGCCGTCTCTCGCTTTTCTATTCGCAGCTCGATGCACCTCATTCCTTCCTCCACCCTTTTCTCGTTACCAAGGAAACTAACGGGAGACTGGTGATGCAGCGCGCATGCGCAGTGCTGAAATTAGGGTTTCAGGTCGCTTGGTGATTTTTTTAAATTTTGTTAGGCTATTTAAACCTTAACCGTTTGCCTTTTATTTGTTTTGGTAGGCTACATTTGTACATATATTTATATTAAAGCTTTCTGTGCGTGTTGTATCATGCTATTACTGTGGATTATGACTAGATGCAGAACTGGTGAATAATATAAAACAGCGCCATGTGGATCACAACGACTGTCATTAATGAAAACGTTTTTTTTCCTCTCGGTTTAAAAATATATGCTGATTAAAATAGCCTATTATATAATTACTGAAATATTAAACATAAAAATAAAAAGAAACAACTATAAACTGACAACGATCACGTTCTGCTGACGTCATCAAGTCCTTTTATTTTCCAGCCGCGTTTTTCCTTTTGACTTGTTCCATTTTGTCCTCACTGAATATCCTGAAATACATCATATTTTGCAAATAACTTAAACGCACAATACCACAGAACAGTAAATAAAACAATAATTCGGCACTGCACAACTATGTCATCAAAACTACTCACATTCATGGCCTTTTAGTCCTGCACCTGCCTGTCTCATGAGCTCTGTTCACATGTGAAGTGTTTGTGGCGGCATATACAGTGGGCACTAAAGTGCCGTTGAGCCTGAGTGTCTTTTACCTCATAACCGGGTTATCTCACTGTGTTTAGACATGCCTGTGCTTGATGATAAGGCAGAGTCCCTATTTCACACGCTACATCATTTACAGTTTGTCCTATGTCTTTACATATCCTGGCTTATATTCAGACAACATATTAGAGATTCTAGGGTTTTGTATTTGTAGATACATATTGAGCATTTTGAAACACTGACCTACCACAACCTTTTTGACTTTACCTTTTGTTTTTGTTTTATTGTGATCTAGCTGGTAGTCATCGTTTTCACTTACGATTCCAGTATTACTGACAATTAGAGATCATTACAGTTGATCATTAATTTTCATATTAGAGTTTCAAGCTTGTAGCAGATTCCATTCAAGAGTTTCAAATGAAAATAAAAGTGGTGTTCACTTGTGCCAAGTCAATGTGATTCAGTTGTTAAGCTGTTTTAAGTAAATTTAGCTTGTTATACTATGGTTAAGGTATTCTGGGAGATTTTTAGCCCTATGCTATGCGCCTGATAAAGTGTTTTGAGTGATCCTGTTATGAAGTTGTTAAAGTTATTTTTAGCACATTGCGATTCATTTTTGAGGTGCTGCGAGGGATTTTTAACTCATTGCTATGCAGTAGCTCAGCTGAGTGGTTTTAGCAAATTTAATGTAGTTGCTAAAGTGTTTTGAGTGAAAAGTGAGTTGAGTGACTCGCACCAAACTGTTCACTATTCGAAGGGACAGCCATTTTAAGTGGTGTCTGAAACCACAGTGGACGTTCTCAAGTGCACTCATTCAATCCCACAATGCACCGCAATAATGAGTGTACCACGATGTACACTCAAAGGCTAGAGAATCCCCATAATGCAGTGTGAGTGTCCTGCCCCGAATGAATTCCCGCGTGTGGCCAAAAGATGGCACCCACAGTTAAATCATCTATCCCTTCGTTTTATAAAGCACTCGTCCATGGCATAATCCAGCGTAATACGACACAGGTACAAATTCATCGAACTTTGAGTATTTATTAGTTTAACTAATTTCCAGGACATAATTCAAGATAAATCCTTTAATCTTTTTCCTAGAGTTACCTGTTTCAAATGATTATGAAGCAGCAAGCAATCTATGCAAAGCGGCAGTCATTTCAGTGCACTTAGTGTCTGAACTCACTTCTTCAAGTGAACTGAGTGAGTGGACTAATGTAGGGAATAGTGAGTGAGGGTACAGGGGGCTACTTCGGATACAACCATAGTGTTTTTAGCACATCGCTAGATACCTGCTTAATTGATTTTAAGCATGTTGGTAATAAATACTAATTGTTGAGCGCTGTGGGTATTTTGCTGTGCAGTTATTCTGAATGATTTTTATCATTACTTAAGTGTTTCTAAATTGATTTTTAGAATGTTTCTCTGAGCTTTATTAGGTGTTCAGCATGATTTTTAGCAGTTAATTACTATGATGTTATAATTCACTTTAGCATGGTTGCTAGATTGTTCTGAGTAATTTTAGGCCATTGCTTGTGGTTGCTTTCTTTAACTACGTGATTTGAAGTATGAAATTGAAGTGTCATATTGTGCACCTAAGTAAAATATTTATTAAGCTTAAGAACTGGTTTTAAATCTGTAACCCTAAAAATAAAACTGTAATGCTCACTCAAACATTCACCACTAATGACAAATTATATTCTTTCTCCCTGAATGTTTATATACTAAATTTAAATAATAGGTATATAAACTAGTATTTAGGATGTCTTTAAGCAGCTTTATGCACAGTCATCTTAATGTAACTCGTTTATCTTTGTACTCACCTGTAGACACACATTCTTCTGGACAGAAGTCAACTCTGCTCCTCGTGTCTGCAACTACAGATGGCTGTAATAGTAGGGGGTCTTCTCGCTTTGTTAACCACGAGGATTTCATATCTTGAAATCTGTCACAATCTGTAGAGTGAAGTGTGTGTTTGGACTCTTGTTGATCTAGAGTGAAGGGACACTGCAAAGGACATTTCAGCATTTCAGAGTCTGTGTGTGAGTTTGGGCTGTCCAAGAGGTTAGGGTGAACAGCTAATTCACATTTTTCTTCAACAAATTTAGTTGGACAACTAGTAGCACCCTTTTTATATAACTGCAAGCCTCTGGGTCTTCTTGCAAATTTGTAATCTTCACGCAAAGTCGCTTCGCTTGAAGAGGATTTAGAAGAATCTGAATCCGAAAGGCTGCATCTGTTTCGGGATGAATTGCTGACATCCCTTCTTGTGGTCCCCATTTGGTTTGAGGAGGATCTTCTCCATGCCTGAGGAGTCTTGAAGAATGTAGGTCTACTGTCAGATGCTCTTTTGATCACAGGTCTACAGATTCGGCTCAGCTGACCGCATTCAGTGGATGATCTGTGACTCTTCAAAGGGAACTGGAAGCAGCTCATCCGGCTGCACTGATCTGATGCATTACTGTATGCGCTGTCTGTCTCGGAAGCTGCAGACTGAAGCCTGATCTTTGGTTTTGACTCTTGGTTGTCAGTAGCACTGGTTTGATTGAGCTGGGAGGAGTTCATCATCATATTAGTTTCATGAGAACTATCACTGGTGGCGTTACAATTCTCTAAAGCTCTGTCTTGAAGGTCAGAGTTGGATGAAACCAGTACGGTGTATTCCTTTAGAGAACGAACATTATCCAGTTCTTGAAAAATATCCTTTTGGTTTGTGGTAGCTTTAGTGGAGGAGATTGGATTTGTAAGTGCTGACTGTTTGGGGAACTGTCTTGTTTCTTTAGCTGAAGCTTGTTGCTGGTTTTGAGGTTTCCCACAGCTACTCTCACACATCATAGTGGGTCTTATCCGCTTGGCTGCTCCTAACATTATCTTTGAACGAATAGGCTGTTTTAACTTTTCTGAAACAGCAGGATGTCCATCGCTCTGAATTTTTTTGATGTTCTCTACATTGCTTCCAGTGATCTTCTCCGGATCAGAAAACTGGGCACCAGAGTTTACAATCCTTCCTGTTTTAATCAGTCCAAGCCGGATTCGAATTAGAGTAGGGTCCTGAGATTGGCGCTTCTTTTGATAGCTAGCTAAATTCTGTGGTCTAAATGTACTATTTTCAACATGTCGAAGGTTTTTAGGGCTTAAGCTTTCAGGTGTGGAAGGCTTGGTGGATCCCCTGCAATAGATGTTCGAATTTTGCTTGAGTTTTTCCTGCTGTGGAGGTTTGAATGGATCTTCTTGTTGGCGAGTTTGCCTTTTCTGCCCCCTCATGCTGGTTATTGGGATTGATCTTATATTTCTTTCAGTAGACGGAACAGGCTTGAATCTGGACAGTTTGCTTTCGATTGGCCATGTTTTTCCACGCATATCAGCAGAATGTAATGGTTCCTTTTCATCTGTTGGTTGCACTGTACTAGACGTCTCTAACTGAGAAATGGTATTGACTGACTTCAACTGTGCTGAGCTTAGGGATGTATCCATATTATTGATGATGATGTAGAACACAGAACAATTAAAACAGATAAGCAAGATGGATGATGAATATATGTTTTCAATAGCCAAGATTTTTAACAACCTAATACCACAAAATTAAAGACATGGAAATGACACAAGATTATGTAGTATATTGAGCGTTCTCAAATGATCATCTTAAGTATTTAGTTTATTATATTACACATTGTGCATTACTATTTATATTTAAATGTGCAAAAAGCAGTGCTATAGTATCACATTTTTTCTTACACAGAATAAATCTTTATATTTTTGGAAGGAGGTTCATCAGGAAATCTGCATCAAAAAGATTTGGTCTCTGGCATTAAAAAAGGTTTTGAGAGAAACATACCTTTGAGGAGAACTATCAATCTGATTCTGTTGTTCCAAGCTTTGCCCGGTTTGACTGAAGGAGGAAATATGAATGGGTTTTTTTAGGACAACAGACGGGGAAAGAGGCACAGGACAGGGAGACACTCTAGTAGGTGAAGTAGATGGGTCACATGTGGGACTGGGAGACAGACGAACAGGAGAGTAAGATGAAATAAAGTGAGAAGATGGACTTAGACGAGAAGGAGAAGTGGATAAAGGAGAGAGATGGGAGGGAGAAGAACCCGAGTTAATGGGACATGGTGCGAGATGGGAAGGGGAAGAAGAAAGAGGGATAAGGCACGGGGAGAGTTTGGGGGAGTTGAGGGGAGATCCTATAGTTAACATCTTTTCCGTTTGATCTAGGTCCTGTGGGTTCATTGCAGTATATAACACAGCCTGTAAGAATTCATTAAAAAACGGTTTGAGCAAGTAGTTAACTTACATTTTCGAAGGAGTTTTCGAAGCCATATAAAGAGCATATTAAATTCTGAAAATAATATGTAACATGACTGACCTGTAATCCTGTTGTTTGTTTACTGGAAGAGAGAAGCGAGAGAATGAAGGGGGAAGAGTGTGTCAGGAAATGGTGGGAACTAGACTTACATTCCCTCCATTCTTCTCATCTGAAGCTCCACTGTCTCATTCACCCACTCTCCTCACATCGTACTCGCTAAATGGCACAATTTGTGAAACTCCAAAATCAAGTGAAAACATGCAGAAGAGAAGTATTTCTTGATCATTTTGTATTTAATATAATGTAGTGATATTTCCAAGAGACATTTCCAAAAACAGGATACAACTGATTGTACAATTATCCACTATTACAAATGGTGTTATCATGATTGCCCACAGTATGATTATGAGCAACATTTAAAGGGACAGTTGCATTTTTGTTGATGAAGGTTTTTTTTAGTATCTTAATGACATTGCAAAAGTTAAAACATCTACAACAAATGATACAACTAAAATCAAGTTGGTAATCTTAAACATACTTTTGAATTATGGTAATTGGTAACATTATTTGATGCCTAATGACAAATAGCATGAGTAGTTTGAGTTCCCCATTGTAGTCTTTAATCCACTACACGTATCTTGGGACATGGGTTTTCCAGATTTTTCAGGCATGTTCTAAAATACCACCCAGAACATGACCGTCATGACCTGGAAACATTCCCTCTTGTTTGTTCATTGTATGTAATGTGTTTTCCACACTACCCCCTCACACAGAAGTCAAGGTTACTCCTCCAAGTTTGGCCAAATGTCACCAAAATTTACTCAGACATAGATTTTTGTGGGAAGCGTCACTGGATAACTGTTTCATATGATACCATGAAGCAGTGATTCTCAAGTCTTTAGACCCACACTGTTTAACACAACGTAAAGTAAGATCATTCTTCCAGTACTTCTGCTATAATTATGTTCTTTAATCTTTATTAGCAGAAACTAAGAAGCAACCAGAAACAATTGTACTGAGGTGAGAAATATACTGTATAAGTTATATTAATTTATTAATTAATACTAAATTAATACTTTAACTGCAATAATTCAATAGTTTTGGGCACATGTATTTAATGCATCACTTATAATTGTATTGATAATACATGAATATAAGCAATTTGAAGTCCTCTAGTCTTCTTATTGAGAACCACTGCTTTTCATATTTAGCCCTGAAATAAGTCCAATTTTTAATTTTACATTATTTAACACAAATAATAATCTTTGTAAATATAAATGTGTTGGCTTGTAATCCAATTGCAGATTATTGCATATAACTACAGAAACCATGGTAAAAGACAATGGATTTTGATAAAGTGGCATCAATATATGATTTGGCACAAACATCACATTGCAGCGTCCACACATGTCCCATCATAACAAGGCGTTGCTGTCGTCATCTCTGCAGTTTGTTTGCCTTATGGGAGCCAGTGGCTGGTGCCTCAGTGACTTGTTGTTCCACTTGTGGGCATCCTGAAGACCCGGCTCCAGAAAATACAGACATGCTCCGAAACCAGCCAGGACCAGGACTGAGACCAACAGATAGACAGGCACGAACCAGTCCAGAAACATCCAGGGCATTGCGGTATCTCAAAAGCACAGAAACAGAGAGACAATCATATTATTCTCTAAATGAGAACACACCTGTGCACTGCAGTATATGAAATGGTGCATGATCCATATAACAATATGTCGGTACTGTCACTCATACTTAACAGTGCAGCATTCTGTCAATGAACTACAATGAGATTGAAATACACCAAAAATAAAATCATACTTCTAGAGTATGCCGTTGAACATCCACACATGCACATGTGTATCATGTTTCTCTACATACCTGCAATCTTTACTTGATCGGCTTTGAAGCGGCACTGTAGTTTCGGGTTTAAAGTCTCAAACCCCGGGTGAGCAGATAGAATCGTCTAATTAAAATGCTGAAACAGCAGCTGATGAAGCTATGCGGAAAAAGACATTTTATTTCAATCAATGCTATGGAATGAGGGCTTTTCTCACACTCTTGGTTTCGTGCTCTCCTTGGCAATGCTGTACCATCCCACTCCAGATGGGAGGGGGGGTAACCATGGAGACATCTCTGACGGGGAAAGGGTTTAGAGCAGAAGTTGCGTAATTTTTTGGGTAACCCTTTCTTCTCAGTCTTGCTCTTACATTTCTAATCATTGTATGTTACTCTGGAACATGGCAATGATCGTCGGAAATCAGAGGCTGTTTTTAGCAGGAATGTTATTTTGTATAAAAGTTTTCACATCCCCAAAAGGTTCAAATAACCTACAGCATCACACTCATCAAGGGTGGTTCACAGTCATTGTTTGGTTTTGTTCTTATATGACTTACTTTCTTTTGTAGAACACAAAAGAAGAAATTTAACAGAATGTTCAAGCTGTTCTTATAATGAATTAGCCTGGCTTCTGCCACTTTAAAGCATAGGATTGTGGGTGATTGAAGAGCGCGAAGGCTACACTTATGCATCCTTTCCTGTGTATGGGATATTTTTCGAA
>JAUCMT010000001.1:20043347-20055925 GCA_032357475.1 Enteromius thamalakanensis
TTTGTATTTATATATACCTAATAAATATACACAGTACATACAAATATATTATATAAAGAAAAACTTTTATTTTGATGCGATTAATCATGATTAATCCGTTGACAGCCCTAATATATACATATAGGCAACTCTTGGAGCAGATTAAAACGCATGAAGTGATTCAGCACTAAACTTCCTTTTCCCCCAACACTATGATCAATGTTTGTCAGCAGCATTAGTATTTTGCCATATAACACAGCTCATGTCTCAAAAAGCACCATACCTAAACTCTCAAAAATAAAAGTACAAAAGCTGTCACTGCTCAAAAGGTACACTTTTGTACCTATTAGGTCCAAATAGACACACGTAAAGTACTAATGTGTTCCTTTAAGGTACCAAAATAGACCCTTTTGGTACAAACATGTACCATTAGGAAAGGAACCACCCCAGTGACAGCTTTCGTATCTTTATTCCTGAGAGTATACTATCAGGTGTGAATGTGACGGTATCGTGCTGTGAAGGATATCTCCATCAGCAGGGACTTAACCTCTTGTTAAAAATGGAAGACAAATGGATAGTGCAAAATGCTGGAACTGTTCTGAACGTTTTCTAATAAAACACCCTTTTTAAATTGATAAAAAATTAAATTAATTTTAGGTTTAAACTATGAAGCATAAAGAAGAGGTTAATGGTATAAATATTTTGAATCAGTATAGGAATCAGCATGTGTGTGTTATAATTTGGAAGACTGGTTATTGTTAGATTCGCTCGCTGTTTTTTTAGGACTGTGTGACTGAAGAAAATCAGTGATTATGGAGGCCATGGACTCCGGTTTGTTCAGGTGAATATGATGATCCCCTTCCACATCAACAATGGTGGCCTGCAGAGGAGCGAGAAAGATATTTCAGTATAATGCAACTCAAAATAGACATTTTGCACTTATGTTTTTGTGTTTGTGTGCACATCTCACATTTTGATCAATCCAGCTCTTCAGAATCTTATCAACATATCCATCAGGTAGAACAAAAGTTTTGAACAGGCCGTCTTTTGCCCTGAAGAAAAACACATTTTTGATGCAGTCTGATAGGGTATGTAACTAATGTGTGGATAATGATATGATGTGTTCTTAACTAGAAAAAAAAAAAATTTTTATATAAATGTTCACAAAAGGTCGCTTAAGTTAGATCAAAGACCATAGAATAACCCAGACGTGTCACTCATATAGTTTTGAAAAGGGAAAAAAATGCAACGCTCAATATGGACACTATCGCATGAAGCCCCACCTTCTGAACAAAATAGCCAATCAAAAATCGGTAAAAACATTGCGTCACTGCAGCTGCCATTAGAAGTCCTGGTTGCTATAAAAACAGCTTTGCAACTACTAAAGCTTAGTTGCAACAGCTAAGAGCAGCACTTGGATGCCCAAGAGGTTTTTCAAAGATGGCCAACGAGTGACATGACTTGCCTTAAAGGGATATATATATTATTGTCTACTGTGACATTCAGGCATTTTAAATTATACGTAATAAATATTTTTCATACTGTGCATTTTAAAGGTAATGATCCCTAACCTGACTTTTAGCATTTAAAATGACAAAACTTCAACTTTTTTTAAATTTGAAATTATTTAGACATTATAGCAGAGGATCTGACAATTATTGGTTTTTGGCTGTAACATGAAAATAATTATCTGCTTTTCAGTACTATAAAGAATTTTAATAATGGTGCATCACTACTTTTCAGCAGTGTGCTTCAATGTGAACTAAACTTCTCCTGAACCCTACGAAAACCGTGAAAAACATGAAACTGTGTCTGTGTGTGAACTCACAGTAGTATCATCACTGGGGCTTTAACTAGTGATATCATGTGGAGGCACTGTTCCATATTACTATTCACAATGTTTTTCTGAAACAAAAACAAATATTACCAGCTGTCAAAAAAAAGATTTAAATATGAATAAATTAACATTTATCATGATGTGTATAACAGAAACCATGACAATAAAGAGGAATAAACTCCACTATGATAGTGAGTTTCTGGAAAGATCTGTCACAGATGAAAATGGGTCAAACAGTCAAACTAAATCTGAAATCTTGTTATTGTTGAATAAACTACAGTTTAAAGCAATGAATAAATATACTGAAATGTCTCACCAGGTTGATCCTGAAATCCCTGGTGAATACAAATCCTTCAAGAGAAAGGAGAAACTTTAAAAGTAAGAGAACCTGAGTCCACACAATAAGTGTGTTATTGTTGTATGTCTTACCTCCCTCAACTTCTCTGACCGCTCGCTCTAACAGAATATCAGCAGACTGATCAGAGAGGGAGGGGTTTGCAGCCTTTAACCTAAAAGGTGACAATTAATAAAAACAACACTAATAGAAATAATAATAATAAATACATTTTTAATTAATAAAATAATCCTGAAAATATAAATCCTGGTTTCCTATGTTTTCAACATAATATTAATAACAATAAGCTATGTGTCTTGAGTAATGATGCTGAAAATTCAGTTTTTGCAATCAATAGAAATTAACAAATCATTAATCAAAACTTTATGTCAAAAATATTTAGAAACAAATGTTTTAACATTTCAGAAAAAAAACTAAAAATTGCTATTGAATTGAATTATGCAGTGAGATTCAGGCAGAAGAAGTCTTTCAGTAAAATTAGAGACAAAAAGTATGAATAACACAATTACAGTTTTACTGGAAGACTTTGTCTGTTTGCATTGCACATGTCCATTTCCAGAAGTCACATAGACCTTAAAATTGTGGGAAACTCAATATAATACAGAACAAAAAAACAAAACAAGAGCACAGATGTAATATAGATGTTTGTTGTTAAGTAAGCTTCAGGCATTCTTCACCTTTCTTTGGCTTTCTCATACGTGTAGACCCTCTCTTTTTTCATCTCCTCCGTCCTGTTGTCATACTGGATTTGGTCATTTATCCCTTTCCTCGTGTTCTTAAGCATGTCAGCCTAAGGAAGGATGAAAAAACATGTATGTTGTTATTATTGCCACATGCGTGTTGAATAAAAATCTTCTATATTATGATTTTTTTATATTGTTACCAATTGTGTTGGGAGAAATCCATAAGTATCCAGGAGAACTACAGCATCAACCATTTCTGGGTACAAGGCACTGAACTGTAAAACCAGAAAGAACTGTCAGTACACACTACATTTACACAAAACTCCTTAGGAGGACTTAGGAAACACAGGACGACTGCTGAAAACCTATCTCTTTCAACACTACTTGACATCATAAAAAAAAAAAATTCTTTACTCTTTCTGCTCTTTCTTTCCCTTTCTAGCCTGCACTCATCTAAACATTGCCTACTATACAGTATTATGAGCACTTTCTTGCTTGCTGTTTCCCCACTTGTACGTTGCTTTGGATAAAAGCGTCTGCTAAATGAATAAATGTAAATGTAAATGTAGGACGACAGCAAAAAGGTAATCATTCTGCAAACTGTTGGACCATTACAAATCACGACACCTTCGTTTACACTGCATAATTTTAGTAGTCTAGTAGTTGCCCCTTTATGTCAAATCTGGGTCCTAAACTAGTTGAGAAACAACTAGTAACAACTATAAGATTTAAAGAAATATGAAAAAGATAAGGATAGATACTCACCATTCCTGCCACATTCCCGCCTGTTAAAGAAACATCAATTAATAAACCCAGTTCAAACACAGCTTCTACTCATTTTAATGTCATGAATATTTGTTACTTATTTGTGAGTTATTTTTCATATATATATTTCAGTGTTATCCACTAACCATGATTTTTGTTTTTTATGTTTAATTAATAACCACTTTAATTAATTAATAAAATTATTATGTTATCCAAGACTGTGCATTCATTTTGTTTATTTTTATTTGTTATTTTTTGTTTTTGTGCAAGTTAGTATTAATGTGTTCATGTCTATGTTTTCCTATATCTTTACCCACAATTAAATACCTTTAAATTATTAAAAGTTATGACTCAAAGCACACACACACACATATTTCCTACTGCAAAATCTTAAAATATATTTTAATCCTAAAAATAATACTGCAGGAATTCAACATTGATCACCATCCGTCACCATATATTTATGTCTTAGAAGGAAAGTACAAAAGAAAAAACTAAAATAATAACAACACAGCTTCACAATAATAGGATTGATCATCCTTTAACTTACAGTTTACATAGACCTTTCACACACAAAACTTTGACCTGTCAGTGAAAGAAGACCCCAGCAACCAAGCTGACTCACCCATACTATGTCCAATGATAGAGAATCGCTTCCACTGAAGAGCTGCAAACAAATTAGAGTAAAAAAACACAAATATAGACAAACCTATGTTTGGGGGGAAAAAACAACAACAAAAAAACAAAAAAACCTTAAAACAAGATTAAGTTTGGATACACATCATAACTATTAAGGCTTATTTTCATTGACTGTATCTTTAATATAAGTAGGAATATTTATTGTCTTTCCACAATCGCAGAATTTTATTTTCCTCACTATTAAAAAAAAATTAAATCAACTGCCTAAAATTTAACTACATTAATTAGTGTTTCGTCTAAAGTACATTTATCTTGTTTCAAGATGATGATAATGTTTGTAGCAAAGGCCTTCAAACCTTCAACAACTCGTCGCACATCTGCCACGTACAAAGGGAAGGTGTAAAAGCATCCATCAGGTCTATGAGACGAGAAACCATGACCTGGAAAGTCAACAGCTACAAATCTGCAGTCTGGAAGAGATGTGGAGAAAAACAAAGACAACAGGAACTACTTTCACTTCATTAGAAGGAGCTTTAGAATCAGAATGAGCTTAATGTTTGTAGATAAACTGTGTAGCTAAACGGACCTTCTTCATAATGTCACTGAACTCTCTGATTTCGGGAAACACTTTACCTTTAGGAAGCAATGGAATCAAGGTATTGAACGTCCCGCAGTTGTCAGCCCAACCGTGCAAACACAGCACGGGACGGCCATTTGTAGGTCCCCAAACTTGACCTCTCATCTCTCCCCATGGGACGGTCATTCTGAACTCAGACGCTGTGTTGAAGTACAGAAAGGTCATAATTAAATTTATAACCATGCATATTCTATAAAATAGAATAAAAGTCGTGAACAGCGCTCTCTACAAGTATTTCAAAGTTAATTGATAAATGAAAGTTTTCCGTATAAATGGCTGTTAACTGTTACCTACCTGCCCTCATCATCGTGTTTGTGGCGAAGTGTCTGAGGCTCGTGAAGACAGGCAGCATTCTCACACCTTGCAGTGCAGTTCAAACTCCCTTACAGCTGGACAAAAATATAGATTTGTAAATGTTTGGAAGGTACCCGAACTTACACCTTATGCATTTGATCATGACATGCAAACACAAAAACATTTCACAGATGCAGGACAGACATGTAACTAGAATGATTAAGCATATGAATTCATAACCAGTCCCAGAACATTATAAAAAAAAAATACGTTTATATAAAAAACCTACCTTGAGGGATATATATCGCCTTCAAGTTCACTATTAAGAACATCACACTCTGAGCAAAGCGCACCCTATCCAGTAACTTTTCAATGATTTCAAAATAAGAGTCAGTGCCGCTGAATGTTCATTTCCTTAAAAACGCATCTGGAAAATAAACAAAACAAAAACGCGTTGTGGAACTTTAAATTTACAAAACTACAGTCCAATATAAACACTGTGCTTCATTTACCATTACTTTTTCCCGTGCTACTCTTATTTTGAAAATATCCGGTCACAAGAGAACAGTAAGCTTTTTCACTAATCCTGGCTTCACGCATCCGGAACTGAAACCCAAAACACCAGGTAAACGCGAATACACAGTGAAATATGATTTGATTGTGACACCTGTTTTATAATACCCTAGTTTCTGCACAAGGTGGTTCGTTTGGCGTATTATTCAGTCCCTGCATAACCAGGAAACCCCCTAATGTTATTATAGTACTAACTTACATGATAGGACAACAATGAGATAACTGACACATTCAGTGTTTATCTGCTAATTCTGATATGCTGGTTTATAACACAAAAACTGTTTATATTGCAGTACGCGGGCATTTTGATTCCTTCATTCCGATTGTGATTCGGTTTCTGTGTGAATGCAATGGAGGTCCGCTTCACGCGAGGCAAATCCGCGATCCTCGAGCGCTCGCTCACGCGCCCCAAAACGGAGGTGAGCGTGAGCGCGTTCGCGCTGCTCTTCTCGGAGATGGTGCAGTACTGCCAGAGCCGTGTTTACTCGGTGTCTGAGCTCCAGGCCCGGCTGGCTGACATGGGTCAAGGGGTTGGAGCCAGCCTTCTGGATGTTCTCGTGATGAGGGAGAAAAACGGAAAAAGAGAAACCAAAGTTTTGAACATACTTCTCTTTATTAAGGTATTACTGTTTATTTGTTTGCCAGAGTGCACATCATTTATGGTTACAGGAACAGTTCAATTAAAAGCAAAGATGATTTCGTTTCTTCAGATTTGGAGAAATGTAACATCACATGTTCACCAACGGATCATCTGCAGTGAATGGGTGCCTTCAGAATAAAAGCCCAAACAGTTGATATGAACATCATAATAATCCATAAGTAATCAAGTCAACTGCAGTCCATCATCTTATGCTTGTAAGAAAGAGTGTTTGTAAGCAACAAATTCATTATTAAGCAGTTTAAGCCATCACTTCCAGTCAAAATAGAAGTCCATAACCTGTAATATAGCTTTCTCCCTGAAAAAGTCTATTTCCTGTTGTCCTTTCACATCGGAATCTACTAATATGTTTGTAATGAACTGTTTAACTGATGGACTGGAGTCAATATTTGTGGATCATTGTGATGTTTGGACACTCATTTACTGCAGAGGATCCATTCGTGAGGAAGTGATGTAATCGTAAATTTCTCCAAATCTGTTCTGACTTGAAGGTGAGTACATTTTCAGTGTGTTTTTCAATTTTGGTTGAACTATTTTAAAGTTAACATAGCCTATAGTGTTAACTCTGTATTTCTTTCTTCCTAGGTAAATGTATGGAAAGCATTATTCGGCAAGGAAGCAGACAAACTGGAGCAGGCCAACGATGATGACAAAACATACTACATAATTGAAAAGGAGCCTTTAATCAATGCCTACATTTCAGTACCTAAAGAAAATAGCACTTTAAACTGTGCAGCCTTCACTGGTGGCATTGTGGAGGCTATTTTAACCCACAGTGGCTTCCCAGCAAAAGTCACTGTCCACTGGCATAAGGGAACCACACTGATGATCAAGTTTGATGAGGCAGTCATTGCTCGTGATAAAACTCTTGATGGCAGATAGAACATCAAGTTTAGCCTCGAATCTGGAGTCTCAGCATGTTTTTTTTCCCCCTCCACTTGTTTAAATGGTTATGCTAACAGATTCAGATCTCAGAATAACTTCAAGTCTGTCTCTAGCTGTCCTTATTTTTTAAACGATGTTACAAAATATTGCTGAGGACAAGCCACATCGACACTTATGTCATTTCACAAGTCTAGTTAAGTATAATTTACTGATACACTAAAGCATTGAGGGATTATTTTCAGAGAACTTTATCGTTTTTGTACCAAACATGTACCATAACAAGACATCAATAAACCACAATAAATGAGGAATTAAATCAGCATTGAATTTAGGCTTGGATCTCAGTGGAGTTGAGCATCATTGTGCTGATATAGAAAAAAATGTTAACATACACCTTTCTGTTAGTTGCTCAAAATTGTGCAGACATTGTACATATCTCAATGAAAACTAGTGCTAGCAGAGAAACAAATGCTCAAACTGGAGCAAAAAAGTTTACCGGATGAATTATTATATTTGGACTTGGGTTGTTGTTTTGTGTATGTTTCATTTGTCAATGATGTTTCATTTTTCATCACACAACATAATAAAGTCTAAAGGAAATATTGTCCCGTGTTAATATTTTCTGCGTAAGTGTTGTACAGTGCTTACAATAGTAAGTGCATAGTAATTTTTAATAATTAATGTAATGTAACATTTTGTCTGCTTCATTGTTGTTGTTTTTTTAAGTGACCTAGTAACTAATAAATAAGTAGTGAATTTTAGTGAACTTCTGTCAGGTACTGGATTTAGCAGTTCTGGGTAGTTATGACCTTAGTGTCTTGATTTCCTGTTAATACTGTGATCTATTCTCAGTATGTTACATGTTTAGCCTCCACTAGGAAAAACAAGCTACAAAACAGCAAAATAAAAGATTAATCTGTTAAACGTGTTCTAAAGCTACGTTTGGTTGCGTGCTCCTGCTTCCATTTTCTCAAAAAACAAAACCCACAATTCCCCTAACAGTCACTCAATATGTGTCAAACCTAGTGCTGTCAAACGATTGATCGTGATTATTCGCATCCAAAATAAAAGTTTTTATTGACATGTGTGTGTACTGTGTACATTGTGGGCCATTTATTTGGATACATCTTAATAAAAAAATAATAAAATGGTCACCACTCATCTTGAAAAGTTGGTCCACCCTGTATATTTATTATGTATATATAAAGACACACATACAGTATATATCTTGAAAATATTTAGATTTATATACAATTATATTAGTATGTTTTATATTATATTAAAGTATATTTAATATATAAACAACGTATTAATTTAAAATATATACATGCATGTGTTTGTATCTATATATACATAATAAATTGGACATTACACACATATATTATGTAAAGAAAAACTTTTATTTTGAATGCAATTGGATTAATCGCGATTAACAGTTTGACAGCAATAAATAACTAGAAAAAAAATAATATATATATATATATATATATATATATATATACAAAAAAAGTTTAATGTGTGTTTTAATATGTAGGATAATGAAAATCAAATACATCATGGTACGTTATCTGATTTATTTCAAAGTAGAATTAAAAATACAAAAAAATTATAAAAACGACTCCCTTTTCCTGTATCACTTAATGTGAATAATACACAACAGGCTCTGTTTACAGTTTCCACACGCCATGAAAGTTTTATGGCACCTCAGCAGCCTCAGAGTGCGTCACATGATGCTGTCCTGTCACGTGACCTGATCGGAAGTTGGCAGTGCTGCTCGCGAGTGGACGCTTGTAAACATTCGGTAACCGGAGAGGAACCCTTCAGTGAACCACAGAGGGCCAAAACAAACCTGTTGACCAGACTCGGGTCCCGTTGTGCTGTGGATTAAACTGAAATTTTAATGCCGACATCCTCTGCGCGTGATTTTAAACAGCTGACATGGCCGAGGTGGACGCGAATAAAGTCAACCGTATTTCCTCTGGTGAGTGATTATGAGACGATTATGAACTAGATGCTGGTTATAATGTTTATTATGGAGCCTTTCAGTGGGACCGCGTAGTGGAAATATAGTCTTCTTTTCTGCGTATAGGTTACAAAATAGCGCGTTTATTTTCTGTATTGTGATCGTGTAATGCAAAAAAAAGTGCTTAGGATGCACAACTGTATCAAATGTCAAACAGAGACTGATTAATTATTATTGGCCACGAGCACAGGATCAGATTGGGTTATTAGTCTAGCAATATTTCATTGATCTGGAAGTAAATAAATAAATAGCTGCTTTTGTATGTAAGTTGCAATTGCTGTTATGATGATGATGATGATTCATGTCTCTTCTGTCCTATATCCTCAAAAGAGCTCACATGAATATTTAGTTTCGAGCGTAGTGCAAGCTTGTGAATCATAATTCAGATTTGTGTGGTCACCATTTATGTTTCACTTATGCTCAGCTACCATTGATCAGTGGGCTATGTGTCCCCCCATGATTTATTTTCAGCTTGTTGCATTTTCTTCCTTATTTGTGTCCCATTGACCTTATTCCTACGATAACACCATGAGCTTATGGAGTCAAAAGAATTGCTGGAAATTATAGCTATGCTTGTCAGCTGTTTTCGTTTTTATTTCACTTCATTTATAATAACCATAAAACCTCTGAAGAATCTAAATCTGATCTGCTCAGTAAGAGCCAGTTTGGACTTGTTGATTGGAGGTGTATAGTCAAGTCAAGTCAAGTCACTTTTATTTATATAACGCTTCAACAATACAGATTGTAGCACAGCACTGAACATTAGGACAATAGAGTACTGGTAATATATAATGACGAGATTAAACTTTATTTATCAAATGCAGAGACAGTCTCTGTAGTCAAAAATGATAATCACTAGAAATCGGGTGTCCACAACTATAGTATAGTGTATAGTTAGAGCAACACTGCTCTGATTGTTGATAGGTCTTGTTGTGCATTTTATATGGTATTTAATTATGTATAGGCTATACAATCTCTCCATAATATTGACTGGCAACTGCAATTTTGTGGCCTCAGTGTAATTCAAGTTTTATTCTAATATGCTGTTGTTTGTCCAAACTAATAATAATACTAAATCGGGTTGTTAAGAAGTAAACATTAAGAGGGTTTGCTTTCATGTTTTTTTCCCTTCTTAGTTTCTTTTCTTATGATGACCGTGTCTTACTGTGAAGAATGTTATTCCAATGATATTTTCCTATAATCTTTGTGTTTACGTGCTGAAAGATTTTTCTGCCATTTATTTGAAAAAGTTAACCAATAGTCAAAAACTTATTTAGGTTGTATTATTAAAAAAATACATTGTTTTACTTTATTCCATAATGTCATACCCACTTATCAACATCCAATCGTTAGATTAGAAAAAAGTCCTATATTATTATTTTTTCTTAATATTATGATGTTTTGCTTAAAAATATGATGTTATTGAAGTAAAATGGTTTGCATTTGTATACACCAATTCACATTGTCTTCAGATCAGTAAATCACGTACGTTCACACTGCCTTTTTGCATCTACAGCTTTTCAGTTGTTTTTCATTAAAAATATGCAGTAGATGGAAATGTTTAGATGTTGCAGTTTCATCTTTTGCAACATCTGAATTTAGAAAATGCTGTATTCAAGGAAATAGTAGTTCAGCTTTTAAACAAGACTTATAAATATAAATATGCAAGTCTCCTAGTTCTAGGTACAAAGAAATATCCTGAATATTAATATTTTTTTCTAGAATTGCACAATTTGTTTAGATACTGAAATCAAATTTACGTTTTTAATTTAGCTGAAAACACAAAAATAAAGTAGCGAATCAGTCATAGTCGAATCTGGCAGAATTGGCAGCTTCTCAATGTTTCAACCAAACACATTTTACATATTGCTTTTTTAATTTTTTTATTATTAGATTATTTTAGCTCTCTGTGAAGTGTGCTTTACACATTCAGCTCTTGCAGTTCATCACAAATATATATTTTGTTTAGTAATTGCAGCCCTTTTTTGGTTACTGCAATTTTAACACACACCAAGGTTTTCATAATATATATGTGTCTTTCTGTAATCACAGATTTGTTTGTGTGTGAGTTCATGGGTGGCTCAGGCAGAACGACAAACCCCAATGTCATCTGTCAAAAGGTTATCATAACATGCTGATAGTCAAACCCTTGACTTATTATGACAGAGAAAGCGTGTGAGGAGCCAGTCTATTCCAGTGCCTACCTGTAAAACTGGAAGGATGAGATTTTTTCAGTTTATTTTCCGCCATTTGATTGACTCTATCACTCGAAGCCATACTTCCAGCACTCATGAGTGGCTTCAGATACCCACATCCACTGCAATTGTGCTGTGAAGATTCCTATCACTTCACTAGACCACGCTCAAAATCTTCCTGTTATACAGTAACAAGAATGCGGCGCATTTGAGGAATTGTGCTTTAACGCAACTTGTCTTTAACAAGCACACAGATTTGATCTTAGTTGAACAATGATGGTTTTGAATAGAGAGACAATTGGTAAGAGTGTCATAAATGCTCTCAGCCTCTCTCCATTTTTGCTTATCGGCAGGTCAGAAGTTCAAGAAAGTAAAGAAATCAGGGAAAACACGTCAGCTTGGGTACTCCGTGTGTACAGTAAAGATACTTAAAGGAGCACTGAGATTGTCTTTACTTTCCGCTGCATGTGCGAAACTGAAACGGCATGCAATTTCCCATATATCAGCCCACACACACGCTGTGATCATTAATCTCATTTGTGACTTGCTCACCTTTTATGTCTTTTGGGTTTCACTCTCCGTTCAGCTTAGATTAGACGCTGTCACTCTGGATTGTGATTTATGAGGCATGAAAATTTATGTTCCACCATATTTCCGTTACATAGGCGTGTAGCGGTGTATAGTGCGATTAATCTCAATAAGAAGGAAACTTATATGACATGGTATCGTTATCAAATCATCTGTTATTTCATTAATTAAATATAGATCATATATATATATATACAATATACAATTTACTTAATAATGCATATATATATATATAAATAAGAAACAAGGTTTGTCAGAAAAATCACTATGTATACATATATAGTGATATATATTATCAGAATGTGAAAAAACCCACAACCTTTGGGTTACAAGTCCAACTCACCTTTCTATTAGGCAGGGCTCTAGACTAACTTTTTGCACTGGTTGCATTGGTGCGCCTAACTTTTTTTCTTAGGTGCACCAGCACAAAAGTTAGGTGCACCCAAATTTTTAACCGCATCACATTT
>JAUCMT010000001.1:20059697-20079017 GCA_032357475.1 Enteromius thamalakanensis
AAGCGTAAAAAGTAACGGCCCTAATACTGAGCCCTGAGGTACTCCATACTGCACTTGTGATCGATTTGATACGTCCTTATTCACTGCTACAAACTGATAGCGGTCAGATAAGTATGATTTGAACCATGCTAAGGAACTTCCACTAATGCCAACAGAGTTTTCTAGTCTATTCAAGAGAATGTTGTGGTCAATGGTGTCGAACGCAGCGCTGAGATCCAACAGCACTATTAATGATGTACAACCACGATCAGATGATAGAAGCAGGTCATTAGTAACTCTAATTAGAGCAGTCTCAGTGCTATGATATGGACTAATCATATAATTATATTTATTTATAATTCTAAAATATAAAAATACCATATTTTATTTAAAAAATGAAAGTAGTGTATCTGCAATTTTAGTGTTTTTTATTTGTGCATAACTATTAACCTTTGACAGATATACACAAAATATGCACTCAGAAAAATTTGATATACTGTATATAATTGGCCCTGTTCTATGTTCAGATTCTGATGGATAACAAAGCTCACAGCGGTAAAGTTAAGATCAGTCTTGATAACCAGGCCTCCATTAAAGAATGTAGAGACCCCAGTGTGTCTGGACACGGTAAGACTCAGCTACCCCACATACCATAGTTTACATTGTGGATATTGATTATATACGATTGCGCTCATGCTGTCTCTCTGTCTCCAGCTGATAGTTATGCTCGAGTGTGGTTTGATGGGGCTGTTATAGTGATTTGTATTCTCTCTCTGGTCCTCTGTGGTCGCTCAATCATCAGAGGAATCGTTCTTCAAAATGTAAGACATTGTATCAAACAAATCCACATTAATGTGACGTGTTTAGCTAGCGAATCCTGTGCTAACATTCTCTTGCTTTTTTTTTTCCTTGTTCAGGAGTTTGTGAAGTACTTTAAGAGCTCTCTGAAGCGCAATGTCTGTTGGGGAGACAGAATGGAGTTTATTAATGGATGGTATATTCTGCTCATCATTAGTGACGTGCTCACTATCACAGGCTCCATTATCAAGATCGGCATTGAGCTGAAGGTCAGTCAGTGCAGAAAATGGAAATTCTGAAACATTTATGTTTATGGAGGCGTTGCATAGAGTCGCCACAATCAGCAGTGATGTTTCATGAGGTTTTCATGCTTTGTTTTAACCCTCAGAACCTCTCATCCTACGATGAGTGCGGGATCCTCCTGGGCACCTCCACGTTATTGGTTTGGGTTGGAGTTATTCGCTACCTCACCTTTTTTCAGAAGTACAATGTGAGAAGCAAACCCACCCACACATCACTGTTCATGCAATTACACTGGCCATTGTTCATATGATTACGTAAATCATTACTGAAAATGCTGCAGACATTTCGAGATTTTACCATCATCAGCTAAAAACGGTTTCATATTTATATTTTTAAATATTTAAAGCGTTTCAATACCAAGCCTGGAACTCCATAAAGATTAGAATAAGTGTACTGTACTGAAGAACATTATTGTCTTGAAATAGCAGCTATATTCTTTTACAGTTTTACATGGCTTTCACTGTATCAGTAAATGCACTTATAATGTCAGCACATCTGTAATGGAGATTTGCTTGTGTGATGTTTATTAAGGATGTTAGTTTTATCTACTATATGGTGTTTTCTTTCTCAGATTCTCATTGTGACTTTACGAGCTGCATTCCCTAATGTGATCCGTTTCTGTTGCTGTGTGGCGGTGATCTACCTGGGTTATTGCTTCTGTGGGTGGATTGTGCTGGGACCCTACCATGTTAAGGTACACAACTTTCTATATGGTACTACATGTCCAAAAAAAGCAGATTTGCTTCTGAATAAAATAAAATAACACTGTAGTAAAAAAGTGTCCTGTTTGTTAGTAGAAGTTTCCCCTTTCTCTCGGTGAATGTGTGGTCAAGTTTTTATTTTTTAATTGAGAAATGTTAATCCAAAGACATTTATAATAAGGCGCTGTTCTTTCTAAGTTTTTCACGGTAGTATCTTAAAGTCAAACAGGCATGGCTGCAGGAGTAGTGATTGGTTCAAAACATTTTGGCAAATTAATACCTGGACAGAGTTTAGTCTTTATAGCTGAAGCTTTTGCATTGCTTTTAGCACTGGAGCAAATAGAAAAAGAGCATAATCTTTTTTTTTTTTTAATTTGCACTATTTCTAAATCTTGTTTGCAAGCACTTAGTTCTTTAAAAATTGACCATCCTATAATAATCGGCATAGTAGAGAAAGTACAGTACATTAATAAGAAATGGCAAATGGAGTGGAATTAATCTGTGTGTGTATATATATAAAACAAACTATATGAAGCGAACCCGTTGTTGAATCAAGGCATACATTTTTATACTTGAGAAACTCAATATGATCAGGTTGTGTCGGATTGTCATACGAGACTTACTCATTCAGATTCATTTGAGTGTACAACATATTTTAATTGAATGTCCAAATTTAAAAAGTGCTTTTTATTCGAAAAATGTATCAAAAAAATTTCCTGGGGTGATTTTAAAATGTTTGTTGTACGTTAAGTTGAAAGACTCAATATAATTTTTGCCATGAATATAGCCATTGTTGCTGGCATGGCGTTAAAATATAAATAAATATAATACATACATTTTCACAGTAGTATCAGTTAAAGTATCAGTTGTAAGTAGTATCCTTAACTTTAGGCAGCACAACTGTTTTAAACATCATATGGTTTATATGGAAGCCTGTTTCCACCAATGAATAAAAATAAAGAAAGGTTATTGCGACTTTTTATCTCGCAATTCTGCCTTTTTTTTCTCCGAATTATGAGATGTGAACTCTCAATTGCAAGTTATAAGTCCAATTTTGAGCGTGGAAAAAGATGAATATGTTCTCAGAATTGCAGAATATGTTCTCACAGTTCTGAGAAAACAAGTCAATGAAAAGTGTCAATAACCTCAGTGATGGAAATGAGACGCTGAAGACTGAATACTATGATGCTGAAAATTCAGCTTTGAATCACAGACATAAATTACATTCAAAAACATATTCAAATCTATAAAGTCTTTTTAAATTTAAATAATATTTTACAGTATTACTGTATTTTTGAAATAAATACAGCTTTAGTGAGTGTATATGTGTATAAATAAACGAATGCACTTGTCTTCTCTCGTTATATACGGTGTGTGGTGTTGATGGTGTTTGTTTTTGTTTTTGTTTCCTTAGTTCCGCTCTCTCTCGCTAGTGTCTGAGTGTCTGTTCTCTCTGATCAATGGAGACGACATGTTTGTGACCTTCAGTGGCATGCAAGAGAGCAGCATGCTGGTCTGGGTCTTCAGTCAGGTGTGTTTCACCTTCACGTCCTCACACTGGTGCGTACACGACAACATTCAGTGCAGTAAACAGACTCTGTTTCTCTGCAGGTTTATCTCTACACGTTCATCTCTCTCTTCATTTACATGGTGCTCTCTCTCTTTATCGCTCTTATCACTGGAGCTTATGAGACCATCAAGGTAAGACTGAAAGACAAGGGCGATGCACAGATAGAAATGAAAAACATGTTTTTTGTTCCTGATATCCTCTCATACTCACACACACACACACGCATATACAAACATGCATGTCTTTGTAAAATAACCATTTAAACCATAGAATTTATTTACCTTTTTTATCTTTTTTGACTTGTTTTTATTTTCATCAATTTGTTTTTCTGTTGTGGTACATTATCAGTATTTTTAGCTGTTTAACTCAGAACAGTGTTATATGTGGCGGGTAGTAATGATCCGAAAGGCTTGATTAGAGTAACATGACATCCTTTCATTTCCGTTCAGCATCAAACTCAGGAGCCCATCCACATCACTGATCTGCATGCGTTCATCGCCGAGTGCACTGACACTCCCTGCTCTGGAAAGTTCCGTGGCATCGAGACCTCACCGTGCTCTTTCTTCTGCTGCTGTGACAGGCGAGTCGCCATAGAAACAATGAAAATGTATTGCTCTTACACTCAAATTAATTAGAATGCAGTAGAGTAGAACACAAATTACAGAAAAAATGCCAGTTTGGAAATTAAATCTTTGTATAGCTTTATATATACACATTATAAAAAGCTAGGTTTTTTATTACATATATGTGACCCATATATGTGACAACAAAACCAGTCGTAAGTGTTAATTTTCCGAAATTAGAATTTATACATGTTCTGAAAGCTGAATAAATAAGCTTCCCATTGATGTATGATTTGGATGGATAGGGCAATATTTGACCGAGAGACAACTATATGAATATCTGGAATCTGAGGGTACAGAAACATCTAAATGCTGAAAAAACTACCTTTAAATTTGTCCAAATAAAGATCTTATTAA
The DNA here is from genome assembly GCA_032357475.1 of Enteromius thamalakanensis. Taxonomy (NCBI): domain Eukaryota; kingdom Metazoa; phylum Chordata; class Actinopteri; order Cypriniformes; family Cyprinidae; genus Enteromius; species Enteromius thamalakanensis. The sequence continues at coordinate 20,064,029 of JAUCMT010000001.1, forward strand.
TGCATATTACTAATAAAAAATTAAGTTTTAATATATTTTCGGTAAGAAATTGACTAAATATCTACATGAAACATGATCGTTACTTACAAACTTAAGGATTTTTGGCAAAAAAGAAAAAATTATAATTTTGACCCATACAATGTATTTTTGGCTATTGCTACAAATATACCCCAGCCACTTAAGACTGGTTTTGTGGTCCAGGGTCACATACATGCATGTGTGTGTGTATATATATATTTATATAAGAAAAATACACAATGTTTATATATTAAATATAATTACATAAAATATAAATTATATGAGTACATTTACATGTAAATATTTGCTAAATATATACTGTATGTGTATTTGTATATCCATAATAAATATACACAGTAAGCGCACATATATTGAGTAAACAAAAGCTAGTATTTTGGATGCGTATAATCATTAGACAGAACTAAAAAAAAACACATTCGAGTTTTTACTGTAAATGAAGATAATCGTGTCTGTCCTTGTATCCCTGCAGAACCACCACATATGAGGACGTCCTCCTGGTCAACTAATAAAGTCACGGTACTTGATGCCTGCAGACTAAACCTCCCTCTGTTGGTTACACTGTAGTACTGCGACAGGAAGGAAGCCGGTGGCAATGAGAGGACACCTTCAGACAAACACCCAAGAAGCCACAATCGCTTCACTTCGGACCTTATGTGGGGAGAGCACATGTGCTTTTTACGGTCTGGGATAATTGATGTTTTACCTCAACTTGTTCATAGTTTAAACTTGATCCTGAAGGTTGCTGACGGCGGCACTGCCTCTTAATCTATACTGATAAAAACTCTCAAACTGGGAGAATATTGGACCCATAACACACTGCACATGTGCGGGCGATATGTACAGTAATCATTCTCTGACTGTTGATCCCACGTTCGTTCGGTGCACGTGCTGTGCTGTGCAAGTGGGTCATCAGTCGCCAATACTGAGGCACACAGCGGTCAGTGATTCATATCTATTGCTGTTTGTTCTGTTGAAAGGTTTTTATGTCTTTAAGTAACGTCTAGTCATGTGTAATGTCTGAAGGAGACTGATCTGGCAGGCCTGAGCATTTTGCTGCAGCAAAACATGAGGAGACCACGTGACTAAACATCTTTTAAACAACTGGCCCTTATTCAGCATTTAGAGCAGCACTCCCTGGTGTCACACTATCATCTCCACTTACCCATAACTACAATAGCATGAATTCACACCCAGAATGCCTCAGAAACCTATCCTTAACCAAGTATAATTTAAAATGTAATACCTCATTACTGAATAAGACGACTTTTTAAAAGCTTTTTACCCGTAATGACACCTCCAATGTTTTATTCCATACTGATTCGTCAATTCGTTTTTATCAAAACTGAATCAAATGCATAAATCTTATTTTATAAATGATAACAGACAGCCTTAACCTTGATGTTTTAGTATTGTATAGACTTTCAAAGCCACCCTTCATCAGCTTTGTTTTACAACAGAGGCCTTCAAGAATGCCATCTTAAGATTACTGCCGAGGTCACCGTGTTCTGTTACCATGGTGACATATTAGAACAACAGAACTCATCAGAAATGCTCGACCCATCCATGACTCTCACTTCAGAGGACAAACATGGCTAATTTTATCTTTTCCAATATACTTGACCGATAAGAGAAGGAAGAATAAATATTTGAATACTGGGGCCTGTGCAAGACATTTACTGAAGTATACAACAAAGTGAGAGCAGGCATATTATTTTGTTGTTAGTGGATGATGATGATTTGATTTCCCTATTAATATTTCTATGTTGTTTTAATGTATAAATCAGTCATGTTGTAGTGTTTTATTTATATTGTTCTGTTTCAGATGAACTTAAAAGCGCACAATCTGCAAACAAACCACACTTTCTTTTACTAACATGTGAAGCTACACAGTGATGTTGTTGAGATTCACATTACATCATGTGTTGTCGGATGTATACCTGAAATATTTTATATTTCATTTTAGCCTCCTGAATTGTGTTTTTTTTTGTTTTTCGTTATGGACAAGTTGTGCAAATGCCTTGCTGGCAATGGTAGTACAAACAGTATGTCATAAAAATGATGCAGAAGAATCTATTGACGTTTCAGTAGATAAGAATTTTTCATTTCTTGATTTTTCTTTTATCTGCTTTAAACACTTGCATACAGTAAGTTTCATTGCACATTCTGTCCAAACTTAGTAGTTTTTTTATTTTCACGTGTATTTGTTCAATACAAAGATTTCCTAAAGTCTTTATAATATAGACACTGTTCCTGCTGATGTGAGTAAATTTGAAAGCACTGTATTGACCCCCACTCATGTACATATTTTCTTACTATACCATATGACCACTAGGTGGTACAAAAAGAGCATTTTACCATGAATCTGAGCACTTGCAAATTAAAGCGTTGTCTGTGGCACTTGTAAAATATAAAAAGTTGCCTATTTAGCCAATAATATTGGTGTATGTGTAAGAGGAAAGTATGCAGGCATGTTTGAATAGCTGCTTTAAACAGGTGCGCTAACCAGTGCATATTGTTTGAGTTGGCTATCTGAAACCACAGAAAGAGATTACACACACTGTTCAAACAGAGCAGACCTCTTCAGATGCTGATCTCAGACCTGCGGCTATTCTATAAAGGCCTTCTTTCCAATTCTCAAACGGCGGTGGGCCTCTGAATATGAGCCACACCCAGCTATTCAAACAGGAAGCGATTTCATTTAACCACCTCATTGTGATCATATACAGACAGGTTTTACAGCACTATAACAAGATAATCTTCTGAGGCTTGATTTTGACTGATTTGTTCATTCATCTTATCCGGGACTACTGTGAAGATGTGCTTAGATGTTCACAATATCTTTCTTCTATTTTAAGTCAAAGGGTTTCTCCACCCCAAAAGAAAACTTCTGTCATTAATCACTTACCTCCACGTCATTCACGTCATTGTCTTAATAATGCAATTTAAAATATTTTGGATGAAAACCCATGGATTGGACCAGAGTCCAAAGTAATGAACACTGTCAAGGTCCAAAAAAATATGAAAGAGACTCAATCTGCCATCAGTGGTTCAACTGTAATTGATAATAAGGGATAATTTTTTTTACATAATTCATTTTGGGGTGGAGTAACCCTTTAACCATAGTATGGGGTGAGGATAGCAAATTCCAGACTTTTCCACCTTGAAATGGTAGAGGATCATTAATAATGGTGCTATATGATTGGCTCCACCCATGTATTCAAATTTGTATATTAAAGACAAAGCTGATCTTAAAAAGTAGACAAAAAGAGCAATGTAGTATAGAACAGTGCGCAGCTGCAGGCCTGTGAGAAACACATTACTAGAGACTGGGCTATTTCTTCTTTTACAAGGTTTTCTGTGTTCCTCTCAATGTACGTAAACAAAAACCAAATGTTGCTTGTCCATCAATGACCCTTTCTTTGCTTAACAGAATGATGTTTGCTATCATGCTGTTTGTATGTTTTGAATGACTTTTCTCTGCTTGAAAGCTACTTTTAGTTCATGAAATAAATTTTTAATGGGAATAAAATCATTTAAAATAGAACACTTTTTTCAATTTCCAAATTATCAGTCACACTTGCACAAAAATTTGAGCAAAAAATAACAATATATCGTTTGTCTTTATTGCTGATAATTAACCCTGAAATTATTTCAATGGGATTTTCATGGCAGATACAAAACAAGAAAGACAAAATTATTTTGGAAAAAAATAAATCTTTATATATAAAAAACGTTCCTGTATATTTCATCGTTAAATCCATTGTTGAGTTGATAGTCCTCAGTCACATCTTTTTCAAACACATGATGGAGAGACAGCGTGCTGAATGATAGATGGGCGGGGCCATAGTTTGTAAAGTGACATCACTGCCCTTTTGAAGTGAATTTCGGTACTTGACCCCATTGGATGAGAACCGGGAGCCGATGAGCATATTGGTGGCTTGAATCTGTTTGTTTCTGGATTGCCACGTTAGGATCTGGTTAGCTTCCTTCACACTGGTTTCAGCTCACAGTGCATCGCGAGGGTAAAGCAGTGGGTTGATATAAAGGGGGTTTTATGCACGTTTATATATTTAAGCGATTTGCACAAGGAACCACACGCCTCCCGTATCACCTTGTCTCCGGCGTGAAGTCGTGGATTGTCCGGTTCTCCAGACTGAAGCAATCTGAGTAGAAACCAGGCGCTTTTACAATCATCTGAAGGTAAATAAATGACATTTTGAAATATGGTTTATTTTGCTTATCTTTCAACCTGTTAGCAAGGTTTAAATTCTCTGCCACTTCATTTGGGATCACAATCAACTCGGTTTACATTTCGGTTCTGGAATCGGGTTTGGTTTCATTACGATTTTGCATGTTTGGGTTGGGCTGGGCTATTAAAGGATGCATCGATTTACACACACGGAATAAACTGAACCAGCGGCCTGTGCTCCGTTTGTAACAACGATTGTTTTATATACGTTTGCATATAATCACAGCCCATGAAGGGCATCGTAACTCATTAAGCGACTCGCATGGCTGCTGTGGTTACATGTAGCGGTTCCCTCGAATATGTTTGATAAACATTTCGCTGTCGAGTATAAATCAAATCGTATATCTAATCTGCAAAATACAAATATTAACGTGTCTTGAAAATGCATACAAATCGCTGCCTGTTGTAGTTGTTTACTCTAATATAGCGTCGGCTTAAAATGTGCAGTGCTTGAGAATTAAAAGATTTGATGTTGAGGAATTCAAACCAATTTGAATCGAAACGCGCTCTGAACGCTTCACTTTGAGAATCGAGTCTAGTGCACGCGCTGGTCCACATTGCTTTCTTGTGTGTGATTCTGACCCGCTGTGAGAGCTCGGAGAAAGTCGATAGTGTAGTAGACTATCATGGATTTCCGTCGTTTAATATGGATATGGGTTGCCTGTGCTACTTCTCGGAGCTGGTCTGGCCACTGCCTCGTTTTGACTGGAAATTATCGTTTGAATCGCGTTGAAGTCGTGCCGTGTTATCACACTGCCCTTGTAACGCCAGCAGATCTGTAGATAACAACGTGTCTGTCTCTCTCATCACACCCTGACACATTCTAGAAGTTCATGACCGCTTTTAAACGCTAATGGCCCGGATATTTACGCTGCCTGAGGGAACTGTTGCCCATTCACTAGCAGTTCTTTCATGACCGGTTGTTTTGAGGGAAAACTGTTGATTTCAAAGTGCATTCACTTATTTCTTGTCAAAAAGGGTTAGACAAAGAGATGGGCTGAGAAAAGACTAAAACTATACGCTTCAGACATGTCAAACCTATTAGCTGTTAAGTTCTACCTGGAGCGGGTCGCCCTCTTGGGCGTGGCCATTTTGAAGTCACGTGATCAGCTGTATTGTAAAATTGACTGTTTGGTATTTTTTTTTAACAATATTATATTCACTTTGTATGATGTTTTTTAGAACGTACCCGAAGCCTAACGTTGCTGTAAGTTTTTGACTCTTCTAAAGCAAAAAAATAACATGTTTAGATATATAGGCAACATGTTTTGTTTTCATATCTGTTTCTTTAAAAAAATCAAGCTATAGCCAATAATTATATTTTGAAATATGTGTTTCTGGTAGATTCCAGGCCAGAATTGAACTGCCCATTTCAAACGCTAGCTGTAATATTACATACTGCACCTTCAATCTGTATGATCCCGCCCACTTCCAGTTCTCGGAAAACACAGTGTATTCTTATCAAGGAATCATGTTATGTAATATTTACATAGCTGTTTCTCTAAAAAAATAATGCCATTGCCATGTTATTCTTCTCTGAAATGTGCATTCCGGGGGGAAATGTCTTCGTTTTTGCAGGACCCATTTCTACTGCTATCTTTAAACCTGTAAGTACTGTTAAACAATTAGTCTAAGAATATACTTAAAATACAATGGATTGGCATATGTGCTATCCGCCAGACAGTCCAAATAGAATAAACAAATGGAAAAACAACAAGCTGCTAAGCGTTACCTTAAAGTCCAAAATTAGTACCATTAGGTTGAATAAGAGATATACAAATAACGTATACAAAAAACTTGCTCACCTAATTTGCAAGAGATTAAATTCTTTGCAGGGTCATTTTAAAAAAACGTGCTAATATCATATAATGCTTTTTGTGAATCCTCTATGATGTCTTGCTAAGACCATAATGATCTATTGTGTCTTGCCAGTTGTCTCAGAAATTCGTTGTACACTTTGTAAGGCCAGCTGTTGTTATGCCCGACCCTCCCCCAAATAAAAATAAAAAACTTATTGACTTGACTAAACAGTCCAGAAGTAAAATCAATTTTATTCTCAAAGGGTAGAACAAAGAATTCATAAAAAAACAAGGCCTGCTTGTCCTAAGATTTATGATGGCTCCATTGTTTAGACGTGTGCCTGAGCTCAGGTCGGTCAGAATTGAGATGAGCAGGGCAGCTGCTGTCATTGGTTGTTTTAGCCACCCTCTTAAATGAAGGACTCCTGACATTTAAGGCTTTGTTTAAACAGGACACCCACACCAGTGTCTCTTGCTGCTCGGCTAGACTTGGTTTACTTTTGGCCAATATTATGTAGCGATTGTGCTTTCCATTGCATCCTGTGAGCTAATGATTTCATCACTTGTTGAGTCGTCTTGTGCTGGAACCAATATAGGTTTTGTCATTGTGGTGTTTTTTGGTTTGCTGATCCAAAAAAAATAGTGTTTTTTTTTCTAAAGACAGAAAAAAGTAGGAATCCACCTATACTACCAACCATAAGGGATAGTTCACCCCTAAATGACAAATCTTTTAAATATTTCAAGCCTTTTTTTCTGTAAAGCACAAAGGAAGTTGTTTTGAAGAATGTTGGAAACCAAACAGTTAATTGCAGCCATTGGTTACCATATTATGGGAAAATAGTATTTAAGTTTACCATCAACCTGCCATCTTTCTTTAAAATATAATCTTTTGTGTCCAACAAGAAAGTAACTTATACAGGTTTGAACATGTGGAGGGTGAGCAAAAGATAACAGAATTTCCATCTTTGGGTGAACAGTTGATCTTTAAATATTATCCGCTTAATTTAGTAAAAGTTGTGTGTTTGTCGCCGTATCTAATAATGTCTTGGCCTATGCAGCAGTCACAGATTGTACCACTTAGCAGCTTTTGAGCTGTCTGTTTGGCTCCAGCTTAGTCGTGACCTCACAGCGGGGTGGTCGAGTCGAACAAGCAGATGCCCAGCAAGGAAGATCCAAATTTATGTAACGGATTAATGAAAGAAACCATGTTAATCATTTTGCTTATACACTTATCCATTGCCTTATATATACTCTAACCTGAATCCAGTCATATATTAATCAGTCCTGTTCACATTTAAAGATATGAACTGGATTGACTTCAGTTACAGTAATGTGAATTCCAGACTACCAGCAAATCCTGGTACTCTTTTGTTTCCTATGAAATGGCTTCCTGAGTTTTTACTATCTGGATAATCTGCTCAGTGCTTGACGTCAGTTTTGCATTTGGAAAGAACATTTTGAAATGCCACATTATTATATTAAATCCTTCTTGGTGGTTTTATAACCCCATAATCTGCTAAAACACTGGCACTGACAAAAGAGCTTTTAACTGTCAGCAAACTAGTGCTAGATAACTTGGCAGGCAGTTTGTTTGTGTGTGTTTTTAGATGGAGCTGATGTCCTGTTTTAATCCTCCTGGGCTCCATCCCTATCCATCACAGCGTCCTGCTGCGTGTCCAGTATGCAAACTACACCCAAACCATCACGCCACCATTTACCATCTGTTCTTTCTCTCCTCTCATAATTCCCTCCCTCTTCAAAACATCTTGAATGACGCTAATCTTTTTTGTCAGTCTGCGTTGAACATGTGAGATGGATGCAGCTTTCGTTTTACTCCAGTTATGCCTTTATGTCTTCAATACGATAAGAGTTGAGAGTTTCTTCAAGGCCCATTCAAACCACTTTTACTTTTGCACTGTGCCGTGTTGCTGCCTGTTTTTGTCCAGAATCTTTTATGTTGGTTTGGAAGCTTGGTTGTAGCCGTGCTCAGCCCCCGTCAGCATGGTGCACTGCACACAATAGGGAATGTCCTCTTTTAATCCTTACATTACGCATAGCAAAATCAAACCCTGCTGGGTCATTAAGGCCCATTCACACCCTGTACTGAGACAACACACACAACTCGCTTGTCTGGAGTTAATCCTGTTGGGTGAGAGGGAGCAGGGTCGTTGTGTTTCTTCCTGCTTATATGCGTCGTTACTACCGTTTCACACTCTCAGTGCTGACTGACACTTCAGCTTGAAGTGTCACACTTCCCCACACACACAGTACTGACCCATTAACCTTCCCTACACCCATGCGCATAAAACTACTGAAAAACCCAGTATGCAAGGTCTTTGCTTGGGGGCAAAAAGTACCTGAGAAGTGGTATACTGTTACCAAATATCCTAACTCCTCCCACACTGCTGGAGGGTTAGTTTAGATCAATATAATGTAAATATGTACTTTTTGGCCTTTTTTTAGACATTATATTAGTTTATTCTTTGTATTTACTCTAAGTATATTTGGAGGCATTAATAGAATAGTCCACCCAATATTAATTTACGTCACATATTTAGCTGAAACTGTGGTCCTTGGGGTTTCATAAAATGCAAGTCAATGGTTACTGTCACTGAAAGTCAAAAAAATAAAAACAAAAAGTACATTATGTAACACAATTACTACCTGTGGCTCCTGATTAGAGGTCGGCCAATATGTGTTTCTCAGGGCCAGTTAATATACCCATTATTTCTGAACATGGTCTGGTGTAAAAATCTTTAAATGATTATTAGGTATTTTGGATTCTTATGAAGCAAAATGACTGGTCAGTGCAAGAAACTGAAAATGATCTTAAACAGACCAACTGTTTTTCATCTCAGGACCTTTAATGTATCGTCAGAATCCACATGTATTAATTTTGGTTTGAGTGATTATATATATATATATATTTTTTTTTGGTTGCCATTAAGTTGTATTTAATGAATCGCCAAGCACCATAGATTTAGCTACAAATTATCTTCACTTTTCTACTAAGTGAAGTATTTCTATAGTGGTGACCAGATGCTTCAAATTGACCAAGAAATAGCTGAAACCTTCTGAAGGAACTAGGGTGAATGGGGTGTAAGAATTTGATTTGTGCAATAGCTGTATGGTTAAATTCTCTGCGGGTGGGTGGTTTTATATGGGCTGGTGAGAGGAGAATAAAAATGAGATGAGAAATCTCACCCACCGCTGGAAATGGTTTCATTAGCCTGAGCGTATTAAAGAATTCCCCCCTTCCTGTGAGGAGCCTGTTTCACAAGGGCAGTTTTCACTCACAGTTATGGCTGAATGTTGAGACTTCCTGTCTCGTCCGTTTTTAAGGAATGTGGTGTGCTCCTAAACATGCCGAAGTGTTACTCTGGAAGAAAGATGGGAATCTGAGTTTTTCAGCACTACACAGCATGTTCCATTTTGTTCTCAATGTAACTGATATGCAGGCGAAGAGAAACTTTTTCTCCACATTTTTCTGTGGTGGTGGTTTTGGAAAATCTGCCATATTCTGCACATCCTTCGTCGATACTGAAAACGTTTGGCCTAGTTATTCCTGGCTGTTGTTTTCCATATGGGAAGAGTGAAAGTAAAAAGTGAACACCCACAGACTGATGTTCATGCAAATATCAGAGCTTTGTTTCAAGTGTTCAAATGCTGAAGATGGGATGGGAAGCAGATTTATGTAAGCACATCATTGATTTCTGATGATGTTTTGAGTTTTATTTATTCAAAATAGATTTTTTTCTAGTAATTTGCCATTAGGCTTTATTTCATTATTTGCATGTTTAAAAGCTTAGGGTCAGTTAGTCTCAGACGTCACACCCACAGAATCTTGGCTAAACGTGTGATGCATGTGGCACACGAATGTGGAAACACTTCAGGAGTTTCAAAGTAGTCATTGGATTGATTGAATTATACAGGATTTCTGGGATACGTGCGTGTTGCGTTACTTAACGTCCTGCCTGGAAATCTAGGTTTCTGTGATGCCAAACCCCCTCACAAAAGAAAACCTGTCACGATCAGCACTTATCAGGATCAACTAAACTCTGGATTTCACGTGTAGAATTTTTTAAATGAGTCTACACACTAGTCTGTTATTTTGGTGACATTTCCATGCCCCAAAACGTGACTCTAAACGAAACCAACTGACTTTATTTGTTCCTTTTAGTTTGACATGTCAGTCGAACAGCCTCAAGGGCAGGCTTTGGCCAATGAATAACATTATGGATTGGTCGGTAGGATTACTATAAAAAGTATTAATACTTTTATTCAGGAAGTAAGTTGTAAGTTGATCAAAAGTGATAGTAAAGGCATTTTATGTTACGAAAACAATACTAACTTTAGACGTGTTTAGTCCTGACAAGTAAGAAATGCTCAGAGTAATAACAAAACTTGTTAAACAAAAGCTTTATGCACATTACAGCATTTTAATCTTAGTGAGAACATGGAATCGATGTGGGAGTCAGATGAATAATGAACTGTAATGTGGAGGAAGTTAAAGAGAGGGAATAGGAGGGGTGTGTTGCTGCGCTCTTTCAATGTTTTCATCTGTTGATTCTTGGGAGTATGTTTGCCAGTAGTAGAGTTGTGAGAGTGCGGCCTTGTATGGGCAGACTGCATGAGGAGAATGTGTCTGTGTCATATATTTTTTTTAAACCTCTTTGGTGACGTCTGTTCTGGTAATCCATCTCTCCTCCCAACACAATTATTTTCCTGTTATCATCAGGTTAAAGTTGCAGATTATAAATTTCACTTAAATGACAAATTATAGCCAGTTGATTAGAATAAGGGCATATTTGATAAATGAAGCCCGGCTACTGGCTCTTATTACAAGAATGCAGGATGTGGCCAGCTACAGCTGCATGGAAATAGCTGCATGTCTGTCTGTGACAGCTGGTTACGGCCCGGCCCTGAGGAACTAGAGGCCCTGTGCAGGAATTTGGGTTTTCAAGACCTCTTTATTTGTTCCTTTTAGCTTTATCAGTATCTCTCATGCAGAAGTTCTCTGGAAACTGAATGTGGGATTTGCTTTGTGCCTGCGCATGTCGCTAACTGTCTCCTCAGAAGCCGTCACAACCCAGTCCATCCAGCTACTACAGTGAAGAGAAACCTTTAAAGATATTCCTGTGTTGAAAGAAGTTTTTTTTTTCCCCCCAAGGTTTATTATTGGGTTTAGGATTAGAAAAGCACATGCATGTTTTAAAATGTCATCATGGCACCTTTATAATCCTCTGTCTATACATGTAAATTCCCTAATCTAAACACATGATGGATTAAGATATCTGACGAGATGATGGATGAGGTTGTGGAGAGACAGAAGGGGTTCCTACTTTCATTGAAAACTTAGAAATATCAGGACATTTTAAGAGTCATAGAAATTTAAGTTCAGTGTTCTTCTCAATAAATTGGTTCACACACCAGTTTGAAATTCAGTAGCAGCTATGTTGAACTGGAAAGGCCATGGAAAAATCATAAGAGTTTGTTGTTGGCAAAGTGTTATTTGCACTTTTTTTAAAATCAAAGCTCTTTATTGCCTTTTTTTTAGATTCGAGAACCTTTCACACAGACTTTCCAAAAAAGTCAATGAATATAGAAAAAAGTTTAGTTTACTAAAATGTTCCTCACACTAAAGCAGGGGTTTGTTTTTTTAGTTTTTTTTAGGAGCGCCTGAATGTTCTCGCAAGTGCTTTTGCTGTTAGATTTCCCTGTTTTGTTATTTGAAGTGTAGTGAGTGAAATGGAGATGTGTGTGTGTGTGTGTGGGTGTGGGTGTGGAAGACATAATCTCCAGTGTTTTTTGATGAAGCTGTTTGCATTAGCAGGCTTTACAGTTTTTGTGAATAGTCACAAGGGCTTCGTCCAGTCAAACGAGGACACGCACACAATAATCCACCCTACCTCTACATACACACAATCATTATAGCACATCTTATTCTTTCTTTCCCTCCCGTTATTGTTTTGTTAGTTTGTCCTTATACTTATCTCTTTTTGCCTGTGTTCTTTTTTTTTATGTGTACCAGGATTATAGTTAACTGAAACCTACAAATGAAAGCATTTTTTTTATTGCTTAAAAGAAAATACATGTTAACCGAAATTAAACATTTCAGCTAGTTGCAAAGCCAACGTTTCTCTTTCTTTTACTATATCTTGATTAAATTATAACTAACACTACAGACATAAAAAACAAATAATAAAAATGACAGCAAAATTACTAAAACCTGAAAGTATAAGAATAAAAAATTATCCAAAATGCACACTGTGCTCGAGTGAAAAAAGAGTGATCAATGAAGTGATATCTATGGGAAACAGTCTTAACTGTGGATATAAAATGGCTTAACTCATAATTGTACATTTAACTTATATTCGTGTTTTGTTTTTTGAGAATCGGTGCAGTAAAATTTGTGTCTTGGGATTTAAATTGCATCCTTTTTTTTTTTTTTTAAATGTCTCTTTTTTGATCTTCACATCACCACGGAGACACAGCAGCAGGGCTTCTGGGTAATTTTTGTCCTGTCGTGGGCAGAACGGTGACCTCCCAATTCATCATCTTGGCCTGTAGGGTGACAAGTTTTCTAGAACGCGTGTCATGCGTCCTCTTTGTTTTCTCTCTCCTCAGGGACATTTCTGGGGGGCATTTGTCATCTTTATTCACAGTTTTGTTGTTTGTTTTCCTCTTCTTGATTCTGTCACACGTACTTGAGTCCACTCATCTTCTAGATGTTGCCACATTAAAATTGAATTTCTCTGCTTGCCTTGTCATTGTTACTTCATCCCACAATTTTCCCCTTTCTCTGTCTTTATTTGCTCTCTGGTTTGGTGGCTTGGGCTTATTGCTCAGCCAGAACAATAGCTCAGCTGCTAGGGCCATCTGTGTGGCTGCAGACAGGGAACGGATCTGATGGAGAGGAGGAGGGGAAGGAGAGTAGAAGAGAAAGACAAGAGGTTTCTGAATAAAAGAGTTTGGAAAAAGGATGGGGTGAATGGGTTCATGGCCCCCCTCTCCACCACACTGACTCTTTATCTTCTTTTCTTCAAATCCCATACCACAAACTTATTGCTGACGAGCTTTTGCGTCAGCCCCTGAAGGAAGAAAATGATTTGTGTAGACCAATGCTCCAGTGAAATGGGTATATGGACATTTTCAGAATTTTGCCAGATTTAGCTTTTGGGCTTATTTATGAGACAAAGTTGTTGATTTGAATCTTGGAAGACACTGGGACATTGTTGCCATCTCGGTTTACAACTGACCGACAGGAAATTACTAGTTTGTATGAACAGGTAGGTAAAGTCCAGATAATGGCATCATATTTCTGTAGAGAAGGTGGTGGTGATGGATCTGTGTAAATGATCCTCTAATTGAATCAAATCCAAATTTCTGCGTTCAATTCAGACTGATGTCTTGGAGACTCAAAATACTTTTTATAAAATTTTTCACATCACTATCAAACTGTTACAGTGTAAAAATGTTAGTATTTTTTTATTTTTTTTTAGAGAAAAACTGTTAAAAGGGAAGTTACCTAGCTTTGTCCCATAATTAAATGTTACGAGTATAAAATATACAGGTAGCAGTATTCCATTCTGTAAAACCTGAAACAGTCACTGTATATTAAGTTTTATTTTGGTAAATTTAACAGGATAATTTTTTTTATAGCGTAGTCCATTCTATATTTTAAACAACTTAAAGATGACCAGGACTTATGTAGGATGTTCAACCGGGACTCAATCTTTGTATTTTGGTTCTTCATAGGGATGGTTCCCTTTAAAATATATGCTGCTTCCTCTTGCACTAGAATGTTTTACTTCTAAACTGTTTCAGTTCCATGGTTATTTAAAGTTTTTAAAATCTATTACACACAGAAAAAGCATTTCCTCTGCCAAACTGATTGTATTTATGTGCTTTGTTACAAGAAGCAACTATTGTACTCCAACTGCATAATAATGGTTGCTTTAGGTACCTACAACTTGTATTTAATTGTCTTTTCTCTTTTCTTACAGGGCAGTTCTTGAGTTGGCAAACACATTCATTATCCCTGGGTTCAGTGTGTGAGCAGCACTGAATCCAGCATTCATATCAAGCAGCAACCAAGTGTCTGGTAATATTGGCGATGAAACCTGATGGGGTTGCCACAGCACCATCTGAACCAATGGAAGCCGAAGGAACAGAACCCATAACAGAACCAACCGGCAATGATGGACCATCTCAAAATGGGACTACACCCTCACCCCCACAACCTGATGAACCCCAAAATGACCAAGCGGCTCCTCTAACTGTAAAAGAAGCTTCTGGAAAAGCCGTAGATGCTAAAAGCAAATCCAAAGGCCCAGTTAAAGGCAAAATTGCTCCAGGTCCAGCTACCACTGGACCAGGCACAAGGCCCAAAGCAATCCAAAGCCGTGTGGCTAATGGCCTAACAAAGACTGCATCGAGTACCCTGACCAAGAAACCCATTCCAGCTAGTACTGTGGCAGCAGATAAGAAGAAACCCACCACTACTATTGCATCTTCTGGTCCAAGTAAGAAACCTGTTGGCTCTTCTACTGCCGTTGCAACCTCAAGGGCCCAGCCTAAAGCAACAACTGCTGGAACAAACCGATCAACGACAACCACAACAGCCAGTGTAACAAAGACAGGACCGGCTGCCAGCACAGCCACCAGCCTGAGTAAGAGACCTGCCACAGCTGCCACTAGTGCTGCAACCAAACCCAAATACACAGGTAAGATGGTTTGACATGTACAGCTTTTTTAGGTCACCTACAGAGTTTAGTACTGGTACTTCTAAGATTGGATTTGGAAATCTACGAATTAGGTGCGTAATAGGGGTGGGAATCTTTTACCATCTCACGATTCAATTCGATTCCGATTCTTGATGCCACGATTCGATTCAAAATCG
>JAUCMT010000001.1:20079117-20106649 GCA_032357475.1 Enteromius thamalakanensis
AGTCCAACAGACCAATATGTGCCGTGCATGATTTCACATTGAGGCGTATATACTACACACAGCCGTTTTTCACTGTCGAGCTGCGCTGAACATGTATATTATCAGCGTGGATCTGCACAGCTCGTCAGAGATAAACAGCTGTGTGTAGTATATATACGGCTCAATGTGAAATCACGCACCTGATAGCATTTACCACTGATTACATGACGGCTTTACTGACAACACGCGCAAACAGATCTGGATCGATGCATCCCTACTTCCAAGTACATTCAGAACATTAGAAAGGGTAGTTGGTGTTCCAGTATAATCCGTCCGCCGAAACTCATCCAGTGAGAAACGTTCCGCGGTGCAAAAATTAATGCAATTAAAATGTGTTTAAAAAAATGTATGCATTCTTTGTGTAATTAATCTAAATTAATGCGTTAAAGTCCCGGCCCTAGTTATGATATTTATACAGATAGATAATCCATTCAGCGTGAGACAGTCAGAATACACTAATTGCTAGTCGCCGCACATAGACATGATGTAAATAAGAAAGTATTAAATATTATGATCGTTATATTATGAAGTGGAGCTATTTAAACTAAATATTTCAATTAAAGTATATTGATTGAGGATACAGGCTAACAAGGTATTTCAAAAGAGAATGCTTTATTTATCTGAGGTACACGGCGGGATATGTTACTCCTGAAACTGCATACAGGGTTTGTGGTCATGGGTCCTGTTAACAGCACACAAAACAACTTTTATTTCAATTCTCAATTGATTATATTATAGAAAGCGAGCAAATAGCGCTTCCATGTAATCACTAAAAAGCTGTCACTTGGAATCGCAATCTTGCATGTTCCTTTATAATCAGTGAAGAATTATGACTGGCACCCTGCATCTTAAAATATTTCTTTATTAATATTTTAACAAATAATAATAATAATAATAATAATAATAATATCTTATATTAACCATTTGCACACACCAGTATTATGACTCACCTCCTCCCAACCCCAGACACCAGCTTATAAGCATTGCATTTTTCAGTCAATTTCTTGTTTGTTTGTTTTTTTCAGTTCTAATGAACAACAAATTTTCCTACACAATGAAAGCTCTTTGTGTTTTCTCGGTTTGACCAATTTGAACATCCATAAACGACGCAAAACACAGAAATTTTGAGTTTCTGCTACTGATTCCTATGGAGAAAAATCACTTCCTGCCCTTCAGCTTCGTTTCCCGCGTCCTCAAAAACTATTTGATTGCAAACAACCTATAAAGAGGAAGAGGTAATTATGCTCACTCACTCTACGTTGCCATTAGAACGGAGGTTTTATGCCACATCAGAAAGTGTTAAAATGCCATTTATTGTCTGAATTTCCTAAAAAAAAAAAAAAATTAATAAGTGTTCCATGCACATGAATACTGAAACGATATCTAAAAATGTCAGTATGAATGTGTAATTGTTACACCCCTTGTACTAAAGTAACATAACTTATTACTGCTAGAAATTTTATTTAATTATAATTCTTTTATAGTTCTCATTTCTATTGTACCTCTGTACAATACAAATACCTACTTTTTTTTTTTTTTTTTTCGTTTTTTTTTTTTCTGGAGCAGTCAGTTTTTACTTTGGAACATGATTTTTCTCAATTTAATTTCCTCAGCTCCCGCTCCAAGGCCAGCTACTGCCCCTGCTGCCAAACCCAGCACTTCAGCCACAGCCAAAACCACTGCAGCTCCCAAAACTAACAGGTAAAGCAGCTTTTGGAGATCTGAGCTTGGACATTTGAATGTATTTGAATGGAAAGTTGAAATGCTGGGAAGTGCATGATTGCACAACTCTTGATGTGGCTTAAAGGTATCAATAAGGCAGATTTCCTGCTCAGATTTGAATAAAGCAATCTGAGAAGTGCTTTGTGTTCTGCACACCATTTAGTAGATGTGCAATTCAAATATCAATGACTGCATGCTTTTTGCAGTGAATGGTCTCTGGTTTGTCTGGTGGTTATTGGCTCAAGTTTCTGTCGCTTTGTGAGTCAGACTCCCTGAAAGACTGCTTAGATCAGGCTTTACCAGAGTATAGGCTCAACAGTGCTCTTTTTGTTGACTCTACTCTCTGGGAATGATAATTGGTATCTTCACTTGAGTTAAATGGATTTTATGATCCAAGTTGGCTACATTACAAATTATATCTTTAGTCTATTTATTGTTCTTGCTTTCCACATCTTACTTTATATCCTAAAGTCTTACTTTTACGTTTACATTGGTTTTTCAATGTATTTATGAGGTAATGTCAGTTTACAAGGCTGTTTAGACTGACTTTTGTTGGACGTGTGTTGTTTTAGACAAACAGAAATACAGGGTGTGGTTTGTGTGCACACTGTATTTCTGCACTGACTCTGAATTCAGTCTGGAATTAAATGTTTGCAACTCGGAGAATAGAGCAATGGGTAGTGAATAGTGGTTATGAATTTGAGCACTCATTTGATCTCTCGGTTTAGATGGGTTTGTTTTCCTTTTTGTGTCCCACACAATATATATTCTCACTGCAGCTTCAAATGAAATGTTTGCACTGCAGAAACACAATCACACTCCTACTGTGGGAAATGTAAACTAGCTCCATCAAAGCCTCCTCGTGATAGTTTTGGTTTGTGGGTAACACTGTGAGGTAATTGCCAGGGTTCTTTGTTTGCAATTCTTGCTAAACCAGCCATCTTGCTCCCTCAGTTTGTACTTTCATGCGACTTAGGTAAGTGCTGTGCTTACCAAATCCAATTTCCCTTGTATTTGGAGGTGGGGTTTTTTTGATGTCTTGTCTATTTTTCCAAGTGAGCCTCTTGAATTTTTTAATTCTCAAGCCATTGACCATTTTAATTTCCCTTGAACCAAGCTGGTTAGTCTTTCACCATTTGTTTTCTTTTTTCCTTTCCTACAAAATTACTGGTAAGCCAGATGGCTTCTGTTACATTATACCACGGGCCAAAAATTTAAAAATGAATGAGCTCATAAATTTTGAAATGGTGCTAATGAGGTCGAAAATAAAAGGACCACACACCCTTAAATGTCCAGAATGAATGGAGCAGTAAAGTTTTAAAACTGTTTAACTGGAATGTAAGGGAAATTCACTGCCTGAGGCTCTGCTGGGTGACACTTATTTATTCTGGAATAGTACCTTCATCCTAATGGTCATTACTTAATTAAAACTTAATCATTGATATGCAAATGTTTGGGCCAGTGGGTGTTGTGTTTTTTCAAATTGTGTCTTTGACCTCTTTTATATTTTCATCTTAAACTTCTCAACCCATTATTTTGTTTAGGAGCTGGAAAAACAGAAGAATCTTGTTGTTTGTTAGTCCTGTCTCTATACAATTATAGCGATGACAATTTATGTTTTGATTGACCACAAGGATAATGAGAAAAGCAAAGTTGTTTTTTTTTTTTTGCGTGTGTAAAAAAGCCTTTGGGTTTCTGAGGTCAGTGACTCTATGGAAACGTCTTGGTTTGTACTTTCCATCTGCATCATTTTAATTGAATTTTGGTGCCTCAGATAGGCATAATTCTACAGAAATGAAGATAAAGATGCAAATATGTTGACCTTAATTACTGTGCTGTTCTCATTTTATACCTTAATACTCTTCCCGTTGTGCTAGTTGCCCTCTGTTTATCTACTGTGATTGTAGTCTTTTCTTCTTCCTCTTGTTATCTTTATTTTGCTTTAATTTGACCAAAGATGGTTTAATCATTGTCCTAGTTAGTACAAATAAACTTTATGTAGGTCATAGAATTGTAATGGGAGATTCCAGTTCTTTTGTTCTCATTCTTTCACAATTGGCCGTTGTTTTGGAATAATCTGTGGGGGAGATGTTATAGTCTTGGTATTTGGGGCCAAGCCATTTGACCATGTTCTTCATTGTGCACTACTATAAGAAGTTTGCTCCTTGCCCGTATTCTTTGTACAAAGAGCTGTAGTATGTCTTGGAGTATGTGCCATGATTACTGGCGTTAAATTGAGCATTCCAACATGCTTAATAAATTTCTTATCTTTTGAAGTTTTGGTGGCTCTGATTCTTGCTTACAAAAGGTCTTTTATGGTGTTTTTGATCATAAAAGCTAAAGCCAGTATAGTTCAGCCATCCTCATATCAAGACTGTGCAAGCTCGTCCATGATGCAGTTTTTGTCATCAAAAGTGTTTGCGGATGTTTGCGCACCACTTGCAGTCCTCGGGTTGTCAGAGTACAACAGTGCAGATGTGAGGTGAATGTTGAGAGCGAGTGCACTAGATATTATTGCATGTGTCAAATTTCATCTATCCACGCTCATTCATGGTTGAGTTTACTTGGAGAGCTGTGTGGAAACTGTGAATGCATTCAGGTTTGGTTTATACTTTTTCAGTGTTCATCTCTCAAACTACAAATGTCATGACATTTAAGCAGACTAGTATTTTATTCTTATTTAATCACTGACTACTTACTTGTCTATGAATATTGTTACCGTGAAATGAAATGACTTGTATCATGATATAAGATTTTGGCCATATCGCCCACCTCTAAATATTAGTCGGATAATTGTCTTTTTACGTTCTGGTCTGATTAGTTTTAGCCTGTTATTTAGGTTAGTAGCTTTTAACACTGCATCCAGGTGTATGGATATACAGTGGCACTGAACTGTGACATAGCATTATTTGTTTGTGTAATGCATACCCTGTTGTGCCCTTGTCCAAGTAAAGCAAGCTGTACACAAGAACTTTTCCGTCCTATTAGAGTGTAAGGTCCGGTTAGGGCAAATATGACTGTCAGTCATCTAGTTAAGGGCAATTTGTGAACTGCAAGGCTGCAAGACTAAAAGCATTTATTAAATTGCGAGTAACCAAGGCTTGTGAGATGATGCAAGCAGTCTTCTCATCACTAATTCTCCCCTATAAGAACATGAAAAGGGGGACTATGAAGAAACTACATTAAGGGAGTGTAGGCTAGACTGAAAGAAAATTGATTATCATCAATTTCTCTCTAATGCAGTCACTTACAAAACGCTTTACCCATCCCCACTTCTACTCCCTTCATCACACCATTTCTCCCCTCCTTTTCTGGTTCCCTCCCTACCCAAGACCTTTTCTCTCAGGTTAGAGAAATGGGATATAGATGCATTAGTTAATAAATGGCCCCAGTGGATTGGTTTTCTTGTGCTGCTTGAGATTGCTTTATGGTATGCATGCAGACTACAGATTTTCTTCCCAAGACAGAAAGCCGATTTGAGAAGAACCTATTTTGTGTATATGCCGACAAAAAACAGTATCTTGGAAGGCTTTCTAATGAAGCAAGCAACCACAGCTTGCAACTTCCTCATCTGACGTTTAGACGTTAAACACAATGTCTAAAATAAAATGGCAAACAGCATTTGGCATCACACTTTTTCTAAGCTGCTCACAGCAACCTTTTCTTTGTTTTCTCTTAGGGCAATTGGAAGTTCTGCTTCACGACCAGCTGCTACTTCAGCTACAGGAAGAACAGTAACTGGTACATCTACTTCTGCAGTTCCTAGAACAAGCCGTGCTGCTAATAAACCCCTTGTTACAGCACCAGCTGCTCGGAAAGGTGGTGTACCATTAATGGGAATATATATTTTTATTATACATAATTTATGTAAATGTTCTGCTGAATTTTTTTTGTTAATTCCATGATGTTATAAACATCTATTTCTCATTTTAGATGTTGGAAAAACAAGTACTACGGCACCTGCGAAAAAAACAGTTCCCTCAACAATATCCCGATCTGCTGCTAGCAATCCTTCAAATTCAGAGGCTCCAAAAGCAGCTGCGGCTACCAAACGACCTCCACCTAGCATCAAAGCACCTCAACCCAAACCAGATGACAAAAAAAGTGTACCCACACGTAAGGTGCCCTCCAGTCCACGAAACAATCCCTCGAGGCTAGCATCAGGCAAGAACATTGCAGCATCTCAAAATCCCAAACAACCAGGTAATGTGGTCGGTGCAAAGCTTCAGCCACCTAAACCAACACAGTCTGTCAAAGGAAAGCCGGATGATAAAGGACCTGCAACACAACCTGAGGATAAAGGACCTGCAACACAACCTGAGGATAAAGGACCTGCAACACAACCTGAGGATAAAGGACCTGCAGCACAACCTGAGGATAAAGGACCTGCAGCAGATCCTGTGCAACTTTCAGCAGCTGCAATAGCTACTGTAGCTGTAGCAACAGCGGCAGCCATAGCTGGCAATGAGTCTGTTTTAGGGCCTGAAGGTGCTCCAATTGTAGATAGTTCTCTGGATGTTTTATCCTCTTCTTTAGATGTCCAGGAAATGGTAGATGTGCAGGTCACTAATGTCAGCTTTCAAAATGTGCTGGATATTTCTAACACTGAGCCAGAGGACCAAGAGCCATTAATAGAAGCTGGTTCCGTGGCTTGTCCAGAATCACCTGTTGCCGATCAGGAATCTGAAGAGCAGGTGTCTGGAAAAGTTGATGAAAAGCTTATAGCGACTGAGGAACCAGTTGCACAGGAAGCAACTGAGCAGGAAGGCTTAACTGCTTCTCAATTTGATAACTCTGCTGCCACCATAGCATCCTCTGGTGTAGAGGTGGTTGAAAAAGCTGAACGGAATAACATTGACTGTTACGAAGATGTGGAAGAAGAAGAGAGGGAAGGCAGTCAACAAGTGTCTCTGTCCGAAATGAGTGGCACCCAGCCTACTGAAGAGTCTCGACCTGGGTCAGCTGGGATTGCCGGCTCTGTTTGGCGAGCAGGTGCCTTGCTCTCTGAGCTTGACTCTGAGGATGTGAGTTGCAGCCAGCAGGGAGCATCAGAGCTAAGTGCTCCAGGTGTCCTGGAGGGCACGGAGAGCATGGATGATCTAGGGGATGCAAGCCTTAAAGGAGCTGATGGCGAAGGTGCATCTGTTGGTTCCCCTGACTTTGAGAAGGTTTCAGATATTCTTACTAATGAAGATGATGATGATGATGATGATGATGAAGATGACAGAGTCTGTGACATGGAGGTTGGGTCTGAACGGGCAGAAGACTCTCATAGACAGCATCATGACAATGAGGATGATGAAGAGGATGAAGATGTAGAAATGGCAAGTGAGGGCATTACTGAGAGTGGGCTTGAAAGTTATGGGAATGCAGATGAGGATGACTTGACTGAAGACTATAGATTAGACAACTTGAACCGAATCCAGCCTCCTCCCATGGTTCCTTCTGCCCCTCCAGCATCCCAGTGGAACCAGCTTAGTTGCTTTGCTGATGCCTGGGCCCAGCCACCACAACCTGCCTCTACACTTCTTTCTAGTCCTTCCTCTGAATGTTGGCAAGCAGACCCAGAAACCCCAACACAGACACCTGCTCAAGCAAGACTTGACCTTGGCTCTGAAAGGGGCTCTCCATCAAACCTTTTGGAGCCTTCACCTTGCAAACCTCAACAAGGCCCAATATCTGCTGCAGAGGGGAATGTTAGCCCCAAACCAGGCATGACACCCTCTCAAACCTGCAAGTTCCAGCCTGATACTTCCAGTGACCCTCACCTAGCATCTGATAGTAACAGAGACACACGTTTACCAGAAGAGGTGGAAGACAACAATTGTTCAGAAACTGAGACTCATCCTAAAGTGGAGCTCCTCCCAGAACCACTAAGCCCTGTCCCCAAGGTCTTGCCAGACATTATGCAGGATCTAGGCATCCACCTTGAACGTGCTGATGAGGAAGAGGAACCTGAAACTCTGCCTGCTGATGATGTACCGGGTGGTCCAGCAAATGCTCCATCATCTCCTTCATCAGCAACTGAGGATGAGGCAAGTGACACAGAAGGTGAAATGCAGATCAGTGATCCTCAAGCTGAGCTATCTGGCACTGGGAATGCCTACGAAACGGCACCTGCGGGCCACAACTTGTCAACTCTAGAGGAATGTGAAGAAATGGGTGGGGAGAGTGGTGGTGGTGGTGGTGGTAGTGAAACCCCTCAGTCTGCCACTTCTGCTGCGTCCTATGGCTTTGACTACATGACCTCTAACTCCAATGCCCAGTCATCTGCCGAGAGTTGCAGCAAAAGTCCTGGCATCTTTTCTCTAGAAAATGAAGAGCAGCTGCCAGATGAGGCCAAGGATCCGTCTCTTCTTAAAGAGTTGACCTTGATACCCACTACTGCATCTGAGGAAAAGATTGATCCTGTTAAAAGCCAACATGGAGAGGTCCAGTCTTACCCAGAGCAGCAGTACATGCTGTGTGGAGAGTCCAGTGAGCTGCCTGATTCTGATTCAGCAGCGGGAGCTGTACCCTTAGATTCTGGCCTGATTGATCCTTTGTCCCGACACCACCAGGAAGAGGAACAAGAACTTGACTCTCAGCATCCCTACTACTCAACTATATGCGAAAAGACTGATAGTCACCTGGCAGGTAATGTATAGAGTGCACTTTAAAATCCACCTTCCAGTGTACCTTGTTGATGTCATCTCTATGTAAGGGTTTTGTCTAGCTTGGGGTTTCCCTGTTAATGATGTATTTTTTAACCGGTTAAGAACTCATTCAGCAGTTCCACATTAACAATCTGATACAGCTATTAAAAGTACATTATAAGTATATGGCTTAGAACCTGTATGTGCAATAGCTACTACCAATTACACTAAAGGTGACTGTTTTTTCTTGATTATTCTTTTTAAATCTAATAATGGGTGTTGGTCTGAACTGGCATGAAATTACTTGTGGAGTCTTCAAAATGACAAAAGTAACCATTGATGAAAAATGAACAATGTAATGGACTTTCAACATATATTTTGTGTGTATTTACCAATTCTTTTTTACTGAACAAATGCATATTCATTGCTTTTTGTATTCTGTTGACTATTAACTAAATACCAGTCTTTCATCCCTTTTCCATCGTTGCCATATCCTATACTCACAATGTTTCTCTCTTCTGCACTTTAGGGTTTGCTAACCCCTTACTTTTTTATGTCTTGTTCATTTGGAGAACTTAATGTCTTAGCGTTAAATAAAGATTAGATATTTAACATGATTTCTCTTTGCTCTGTATGTTCCTTAATGTTTCAAGAATTGTTTTAATACGCTCTGTTCATCATTATGGACTGCTGCAAATTGGTCACATTTGTAGCCAAATAACAATGAAGATGGTATATTAATTTGAGTTAATATTTGGTATTTAATATTAAGCATGTAAAACTAATACATAAGGTCGTCGCTAACTCATGGTATTGTTTTTTTGTTGTAGCATCAGAACACATAATTAACAATTTTATATACTCATCTTAACTTAAACCATTTGATACCATTTGTTGTGGCATTGTAAGCTAGCTACTAACCAAATTGTGAACTTGCACACAAATACACGGTGTACCTTTTTATAACCAAATTATGTAAAGAAAACAGGATGCTTGCAGCAGAGGGAGAGTGTTTTTTTTTTCCTATGCCAGTATGTTCCTTCTGCTTGTATTCCTTCCTTCCTTTTTGACCCTGCCTTCCTCTCAACTCCCTACCATCCAGTGGAGGAAAACAAGATCTGACCCCATCAACCTCCTGGATCTCACCCTCTACCAAGGTGCTTTAAGTCCTCCACCTTCTTTTTTTTTTTTTCTCCATCTTTGTATTTTGAGACAGCTGCTTCTGGAGTAGACTTTGCACACATTCCACTTGGGACTAACTGGGTGCAACTGCTTTAATCACTTTTGATTATTAACAGTTTGAGCTGAAGCTATTTGAAAGGACCTGGTTTGACACATTTACCTGGACTAATTGGACTTCAATAAATCCCAATGCTGGGTGATTTTTAATCCACAAAACTGGACTTGCTTTGCACAATGCACTTTTCTGTAATATTTCCTCTGTTAACGCATGCTCACCTCACCAAAGAAATATGCTGTACACTGGGGGTGGCTTACGTGTAAAGCATGCTTATTTTTCATGCATGGGTCTATTGATGGGTCATATTGTCTCATTGTTAAAAAAAATACCTGTTTGCTTCATGCTGTATTGTACTGTGCATGGTGAGCGCTCACTTTTGCATGTGTGCAGCTTGTCACATTAAGGGATACTGTTTACCTCATCTGCTTTTATTTTGCTGTTTTTGTTTGCTCTTCACAATAGTTAGCGGTTACTGCATATACAGGGTGTAGCCACTTTTATTGCACAAATATTTCACAAAATATCTTTGCGAGAATGTCACAAAGGTGCGAAATTTGTTTTGTTTATTCCTTCTCCACTTAATCATTTAATCTTATATCTGACAATTTTGCTTCCCACAATGCTTTTTTTTCCTGCTCCACCACACTCTGCATTCAGTAACATTATTGCTTTTATTGCATTCTGCTTAACTCTCCTTTTTTTCTTTTTCTTTTATACATATTTTGGACCCTTTGCTTCATTCACAGAAGGAAACTCCCATTTTCCACCACAACCAAATGACTTGCTTTCTATCCAAATGACGATGTCGTCCAAACTTCGTCTCCGGCCACGAGCTGCTCATGTGACCCAGCCACCACGGCTTCCCACAGACCTCCCTCCCAGAATATCAAATGTGGTGTCAAACACGCAGCTCCGATGTCTAGAGCAACACCAACAGCACCTTCATGAGATCCAGCAGCGTCAGGAGAAACGTAATAGAGAACAAGCGAGACAAGAAGAAGAGGAGAAACAAGCAAGGGACGATAGGGAGCAGCAGGAGGAGGAACAGAAGAGAAATTTACTTGAGTTGCAACTTAAGCAGCAAGAGCAAGAACTAATGCAGCGACAGCAGATCATGCAGTGGCAACAAGAACTTGAACAACAACAACAGCAGCAGCAAAAACACAAGGTGCATACACCAGTTGTCCTGTCGCCTTCATCAGGTCTCACCACCATTTATGAAACACTGGAAACGAGTGACGAAGAAGAGGAGGGACAAGGAGAAGATGAGGAAGTAGAACATAAAAGCTCCTTTATTGTGTGCCCTGGAGAAGACACACAAAGATGCACTGAAGAAAATGACTCTGCGGATCTTTATTCACAATGCACAACACCTTCCCCTGAATCTATTATTCAGTGTCCCAAGCGAGAACATCAGGAAAAAGACTCTGCAGCAGATGAAGATAGTTCTTCTCCCTTGGGATCTCCTGAACGACCTCCGCCTCTGGAGTTTGACTGGGGAAAGAAAGTGGACATTGTCCAGCAGCTCATCAATCAGACATTACTGCTTGCAGGTGATGGTTGCTCGCCCCTTCTTTTGCTACCTGGAGGAGCAGGTGGGACACTCAGCCCCCTCGAAAGCAGCCTGTGGCCCAACTTGTTGCCACCTCTGACACCCCCTTCAGCCACTGTGACGTCTGTGAGTAGCTTCTCACCAGAGGCTCCAGGGAGCTCAGTTCAGGGTGAATGGACCGTTGTAGAGCTGGAGACGCATCACTGAAGAAAGCTGAGTAAACCGCTTGCTAAATATGAACTTTTGTACTCAAAAGACTGGAGATGAAGGCCCACCAGTAGGGAACCACATATTGTAGCTTTAGATAATGAGCCTTGCAGAGGATCTAGACTCATGGATTAGACTGGTTCATCCATTTTCATTCTGCAGTATTTCAGCAAGCTTTGGAGTAGGAAATTGTGTGTACCTGATACTGCAGAGCAGATCTTGCTCTCTGTTTGGTTTGTCTTCCTCTTGAGAGTTATTCTAGTTCAGTGAGCGTTCATTTGCACTTCCCACCCATCCAAAAGCAATGGAACACTTCAGTCTATGCTTGTTATGCCACTGAAACAACCTCCCTGCCAAATTGATCAGCAATTTCTGACCTGCCCTCATTGCCAGAAGGCCATTTCCTTAAGGTGTAATGGAGATGAACTACATACATTTATCTCTTAGTCATTATTGAGCCCTCTACCCACAATGCAGGCTAGATGCCAACTCAATGACTGAGCAACTTAAAACATAATGGGCTCCTTTCTCTGACTTCTCAGAGCACAAGATCTTTGAAAAAGAAAAATCCTTGAGGTAAACCAAAATGAGCAGGTTTCAAATTCAGATCAAGCAGCATTTTTTTGTTTGTTCATGCGCTATAACGACTACAAAACCCCATACTGATTTAATTCCGCTCTTGTTAGATATCGCAAAATGCTGTTATTGAATAATTGCTTGTGCAGTCTACTGTTTGACACAAGATTTGCAGGAATAACTACAAAGTGAAGAAGAGTAAATTTGCTGATTCGACAACTGTAGTTGTTTCAAATGAACCGTTTCATTCTTTTGAGTAATTGTGATAACTGTAAAATAGAGGCTATTACAAATTTTCCAAAGCATGCACAGTTATCTACAGTTTTAAACAGATCAGGTTCAAAGACGTCTTTGGTCTAAACCTTACCTTTAAGAAGCATGGCACATGACATACAAAGTCATGTATTATGTTTTTTTTTTTTTAAGTAGGCCTATATAATGCTGTCACTCTAGATTAATGCATTACAGGGATTTTTAATTATATATATTATTAATTATATTTTTAGTGATACAGAAAAAACTGTGCAGCTACCTTAAATGATCATCTTTACTGTGAACCCTACTGAACACTGTGCCTCCTTTACCGGTCCGAATGACTAATGACTATGAATGACTAATATCTATTAGAAGAACAAGGAGCAGCTCTCATAACAGCACTCATGCAGTTTAAATGAAGTCTTCTGGTTTGCTGTGCCTGAGGTTGACTCCTACGTTTAGACGGCTGGAAGGACTTTTTGCTAAATAAGCACTCCCATACACTGTCACAATAGTCACCCAAGTGTTTACTGTCCTTACTTTGGTTGGAGAAATTGATTGGTCTTATCTAGTAGTATGAATGGAGTACTCTTTAATTGTTCTGTTCTCATTGTTGTGTATCTCTCTGCCACCATTTAAATATATATATATTATTAGAACACAGAATGGATTCAATGGGTCCCATTATGAGCAGGCCTAACACATTCACCTAAATTTAACGTATGATACGTATAACGATAATGTTATATAGACATTTGTTTTTGAGTCGAAGTGGTTTTGTTTGTCACGTATCTGAATGAATTGATTGATCGTGGCCCAGTGGAATGTTAAAGCACAATTTGATTATTGGATCCCCCATTATCTGTTTTGTCACGTGTGATTTTTAAGGGACAGCGATAAAGTCTGTTTACTGTATTATGAAGAGAGATTACCGTTTTACTTTCATTTGTACTGTACTGTTGTACTGCCTATTTGTCTAGTGCTGTGAAGTAGTTTAGAAACTGTAAAGTACTGTTTGACACTGTAAACGTAGGAACATTTATTTAAATCCAACTTTTTAGTATATATCAAAGGAACCGCTTTACATTATAATCAGGGAACACAGGGATTCCAGGTAGATTCTGACTTTCACTGTATTTTGGCCTACTGTTGTATGACTTGACATATCACAGATACAAATACCATACAGGGAAAGCTACTGTATAGACACAAACCAGCAGTACAAAAATGCACTGAGAATAGCTTTGACTTCGGGCTGATTTTACAATAAGACCTATGAAGGAATACAACAGCGTTGTTTATAATGCTCTGCTCTCTCCGCTTTTCAAAGACATAACTGCTTCTGTGTGGTACATATTCCAGCTTTTATTGTGTATATTTTTGTAATTTATTATTTTGAAAGGAAGGATTGTTTTATTTCTTTGTTTTATAGAGAAAAGTAGGCAGTGGGCCTTGACTGCCAGCAGGTTTTGTTTCTGGATTTTGTAATCAACTACTTGGATGGCCACTGTATTTGAATGTTTTTCATGAAAAATAAAGCTGGTTTGATCTTAAATCTTCAACTACTAATTTTTTTTGTTTAACTTTCCATCACTTTTGTAAATTATTTAGCTCATAACAAACCAACATGGCACAACAATAACAGCCATGAACTAAAAACGTTTGAACGATTTACTGACGTTTGATTTCTAGCTTCTTTCTGTACTCACATCTGATTTTAATAAACCAAGGGCTCTGTCCAGAATGGGTGAGGCCCTGAGTGAGCACCACCTCATGTTTTCATGCCAACTGTTCCATCTGTTTCCTGAGACAGCAGCACCCCCAGCAGGCAGTCTGTGGCAGTGCAGGATGAAGGCTCCTCACTTCCCAGGCATAACAGCTGCTTATACTGACCACGAGGAACTGAACACAGCACCCTAGACAACATATACTCAATGATTTTTTTTTTTTTTGACTTGTGTAAAGTATTATAAAATAACATGGTTAGATACTAGAATAAGTAACTAATTTAAGCATTGTTTTCTACATCTTTTCCTATTAAAGTGAAGCTTGTTAAAAATACAATACCAATCAGTAATGTCCTCTGTGTTTGGATCAGGGTATGTCTGAATCCACCGGCCAATAGACCAAACCCTCTGTACTCTACTCTCTCTCTCGGTTTCAGTATTTTCCTCCTCGCACCCTCCGTCTCCATCCTTATCGTCTGCTGCCTCAATGACATCCTTGCAGCACAGGAAGTAACTGTGAATATAGGAAATGGTTGATGTAAAGATATGGCATTGTCCCCTGCCAAAATGAGGCTTTGTAAGACTTATTCTTGTTTTCATGATTATCCGGAGGTTTTTATATTGGCATACTTTTACATTTTAATATATAAGGCTGTTCTTATTTATACACTGTCAGTTGCATGCTGCTTTTGCTGAAAAATTATGAATATATAATATAATTATATAAATATTACCTATTAATAACAATTATTATTATTATGGTGTTTAATAAATAAACTCTAAATAAAAAAAACTCATTCTCTTTTTCTTTTACAATGAAATGGAAGAATCCCTTTGTAAAAGATTTCTCTGACTGACTAAATTTACCATTCTGGACTGTCATGTGTCTGTCCTTCTCCCTCTATCTGTCGCTGCACATTCCAGCGCATGCGTTTGTATAGTCCAGTGCTGGCTGATGCGAGAAAAGGGGTGGGGCAACAGTACCGGAAGATTGACAGCTTCATGTTGTCTATTTGACACTGGCCAATATAGAAGTGAGAGATACTGTAAAAAAACAGATAAATAGTAAATATCCGCAATGATAATAGTAATAGAAATATCCCCAATGTTTTGGGCTAATAAAGGATCAGTTTCTTCTGAATCTTCCCCATCATTTACATATCTGCTCAAGTTTTGACTGTGATTTATAATTGGTGTGTACCTCAGTGGATCAGATTCGTCCAGTGAGAAGAAACTGAAGGAGGCGTACAGCAACACCAGCTGTTCCAGACGAGAACACAGTTGCTGAGAAAACTGCAAAAGCTGTGATGGGATACAAACACTGTAAATATGTGGATTCCTGCAGTGTGTGGGATACGATGTACGGAATAAATCAGTTTCTCACTTGTGCGCGGATGTATGTGGATAGAGGTGGACGAAAGGGGCTGGAGTTTCTGGCTGTGGACTCCAAGTAGGTGAAGTATGGCTGACAACTTTGCAAAAACATGGGAACAATATGGGCAAACCCATAATCCTGGAGGCACTCTCGACTAAAACATAAAATGTTTGACTGTTTAAAAAATGACAAGTATATATATTTATATATATATATATATATTTTTTCTAGATCTTAGAAGCACCTCCACAAAAGCTGTGTTTGAAACTCATCTGCCTTTTTCAGCAAGTACTCAAGTTGCCGTTCAATGGGAGATATTTTTTCAT
The DNA here is from genome assembly GCA_032357475.1 of Enteromius thamalakanensis. Classification (NCBI taxonomy): domain Eukaryota; kingdom Metazoa; phylum Chordata; class Actinopteri; order Cypriniformes; family Cyprinidae; genus Enteromius; species Enteromius thamalakanensis. Next base: position 20,094,772 of record JAUCMT010000001.1, read on the forward strand.
CCATTATTCTCTTATCCTGAGTTTCTGTGCCTTCTGCACCTTTAACTGAGACATACCACTCATCACCGAAGTAGGGCGCCATTGCATTGACATCTGTGAACACGAGCAATATTGTGAATCAGAGTGCTTGGTTTTGGGAATAATTAAAGGTTTCTCCTTCATTACCTTCAAGGGTGTGTGTATTCGTTTCTAATTCTGTCAGACACTGGGATGCTTTGTTTTCTTCGGACAGCGAAAACGTCCACTCCGCGTGTTCTGCGTTAGCCATTATCACTTAATAAGTCCAGCACAACACCATTCAATTAATAAGCTATGTGAGGAAAACAATATGTAAAAATAAATTTTAAAGTGATTGAAAACTGCACCGTTGCAATACAACGTCAATTAGCCTAATGACAGCAGAACTAGATATAGGCCTAAGAAAGGCATACCTGTAATTTCACAAACTTTGACAGCTAGTTGTTGACTTTGTCCATTAATGAAAGTCCGTGCACTGTATTTTACCGGTGACTATCCTAATAAACAAACAAACAAAGGTTAACGGAGGCAAATTGTCGCTGTTAAGAAGACTGAGTAAAGAACTTACTATAACCATATTTGTATTTCCCGGTATTTCCTCGTCAGCTATAGTTCCGCTTACCATGACCATATTGGAATTCCGTTGGAAGACTATTCGTTATGACTATATTTCCTATTCTGATCCTGCTGGGACCACAAAAAGAGTTTTTTTTAATTATTAAAAAATAGGGTATGCAATTTTGTTATACAATTTTCACAGCATAAATATAATTATATAAAAATATATAAATATTCTTATACATTTTTCATCTTCTGTGGAGGGCTAAGGACAATACGAATTTAATTAGGTCAATAGGTAATAGGAGTTACCACATTGGGGCGTTTTTACACCATGCTATTTGATTGGCTGACGTTATAGACTGTAAAAAACTCTCGCAGACCCAATCACAAGCTCACAATCATGACCACACCCCGTTTTTATAGCATCAAAAACCAATCTAAAAATAACTTGTTAGAAAAAATTAAAACTAGAACATACATCATCCTGATAAGAACTACCTAAAATGATAGAAATCTTCTTTGTAAAAAAAATTATTTGAAGTGTAATTTGTTTATTTAGTTTGACTCACATCCCATTAGATTACATGGAGAGGGCGGGGTTTATGATCTACTGCATCCAGTCACCTGGGGGGAATCGAGACGTGATTTCGCTTTACTTTTTAAAGGTGTTCTATGCGATGTTGCAGGATTTAAGCTCAATTACATTTTTATCTTAAACTGTATGCATAACTTTTTGATCGTCTTGCTGTCTGCCCTCTGAATACGCTGGGGAAAAACCCGGTCTCGAAAGACAACACAGAGGCTGCAATACCGAAACAAATACTATGGGTACAGGATGTTTATAACAAAAAAAAAAACAAATTTCGGCCAACCAATCGGCAAGAAGAGCTGGGGTTTAAAGCGCACAAACAAACTTCGGCCAACCAATCGGGAAGAAGAGGTGGGGTTTAAAGCGTGCAAACAAACTTCGGCCAACCAATCGGGAAGAAGAGGTTTACCGCGCATTATCCCCATCTCTTCTTGCCGACTGGTTGGCCGAAGTTTGTTTTTGTTTATCAGTTTGTTTTATCTCAGTAGTTTAAACATGTTATTAATAATATGAAAATATGAATAGTTTTAAATAGATTGAACGATTCATTTGCGTAAGTTTAAAAAGCTCGAATTGATCAAATATTTCATAGCATACAATTTAGCAGTAAAAGATACAATTCCATTTATTTTATTGGTGAACAGAAGTAGGCCTATGTGTAGGTATAATAACAAATGTAAACAAAATTCTGTAAAAACACAAAACGAAACAAAAAAAATGGCCATATTAAGTGCATATTAAGTTTAATATCATGTAATCAAAAGTTAATAGCACACAAGGGAACAAATAAACAATGTTTTTTATTGTAGTGAAAGTGTAGTAACCATGTTTTTTGTTGTTGTTGGTGGTGTTTTTATTTGGATTACTAATTACCATTTGTATAACCCCAATTTTATTACAAATACCATCATTAAACTATATTAATTCTAGCAAAACATCTAGGTTCTTTGTGGTTAAATGTATGATTTAATTAGTAAAGTTCATTACTGATTAAATTTGTGATTTTTTAAAATATTTTTTATTTGTAGTAAAACCATGTTTAATTTTTGTAAGGTACTTTACAACATCAGCTTGAATGCCACTTTTGTGTACGCTCAATCGCACATAGGAGTTAGCTAGTGGAAGCAAAAGATTAAAGTGAATGAAGTTTTAAATATAGAAATTATTCTTACACAACACTGGCCTTTATTAACCACATGAAGCAAAATGGGGCACCTTTTATAATAGCTTTACACACTTTTAACTTCAAAATCTTGCCTTTTAAAGAAAATTCAGGACAACCTTTAAAATTTCTGATTGTATTTTGTTATAATCTTCTGAAAGAATACAGTCATATATACCTACAGTATGACATGAGGTGTAAGTAACGTACATCGTGAGGCAACTTTCATTTTTGGGTGAACTGTCTCTTTAAGTTCGATTTCATGATGTCTTTATGAGAAAATAAAGAGACGTGCAAATAATGAGAGTAGTATTATATTTAAGATGCAAATTCTTAGTTTATTATATATATGATTTCAGATAACCACTCTAACCTTTAATCATATATTTTGAAGTGTGGATCAACAGTTTGAAATGCTGTCTGCCACGAGAGAGTGAAACCAAATTCATTTGCCTGCGGACGCACAATGCGAGGTCACGTGACCGTCCAGAACGCTTGCGCCCAGGGATAGTGAACGACCCTCCCGCGCGGCGCGAGGCGAGCGATCATCCCTGGCGCGAGTCTCACAGAGGCAAGCGGCGACAGTATCTCTTACAGAGGAGCAGATTGCTGTATTATTCACCGGCTGTGAATGTGAACTCCTCGGGCCTCGGTTGATGATCAGACAGCAGTTGAACTGAATATACGCGTCGGTGTTTTCCGCTGCTGAATTGAGAAGATAAGCTGAACTCTTTGACCAGTTACCCTGCCCAGTGCGGCGCGTGCATGCAGGCAGCTGTATCGAGCTCCGCCAGAAGAACTACTCTAGGACGAAATCATGGAAAAATACACGCCACTCTCTTGCAAGCTGTCGAGATGTCAGAGGATAGTTTGAATGGACGTTGTTTTTTATGTAGCTGATGCTTTTATGTCAGGTTTTACATGCAGTTGTTTTATTTTGCATAGAAGGAAAGCGCATAATAGCTTCGGTTATGTCTAGATGACAACCTGCGTCTGGTGATGCAACAGCATTTAATACATGCACAGAGTTTAAATAAGCTGTTCAAGCGCTGCTGGATTTTAAACTGTTTTACTGAGAGCTGACAGAAGAATAGGGTCTCTTTGTCGTCGATCACTGCGAATCTAGGAAGAGGGGGAACGACAATTTGGGTGTCCTGACACAAACGAAAATCCAGAGACAACAATGGCAAATGACTCCATCCAAGTAAGTTGACTGCTTGCTGCAGAACAAATCTTGCTAGTTAGTTCCTAAAACCTCCCAAGTGTTTTATTATGCTAAAATAATCCTATGGATTTGGGAGACCGATAGTAGGGTTGCTTTTAAGACCCAACAGATGCATTCACTTTTACTAAACCCATCTGAATGGAGTTTATCTCTAAAGTGATGGAGTCCCCCATCCACCCTTCTTCATCCGAGGGTAATTTCTCTTCTATTATATATTATTGGTGGCTAAACACAGCCAAAGTGTTTGGGCTGTACACTAAATATACTGTAATTCGTCTGGAAAGCATTGTTAAGCTTGAGTTGTTTTGTGACCTGCTCTGTGTCAAATACCAATATTTATGTTTCTCTAACACTCATTGTGGTGGTATGACAGAATATGGTTCGTATGAAATCTTACATAAATGAAACAAATAAAATGAAGACAAAGTTTAGGTCTTGTATAGATAACCTTTACTCTTTTACAGCTTCTGAAACAGGTAGACAGAAAAGGAATATCTGTATGTCTATTTATTGTTAATTTAACATAAGCCAAGCCACACTTGTATTATGTAAGCACATATGCTAACCAGAACCTTTGAGAAAAAAGCAGGACATGTGTTAAACACAAAAGGTTTAAAAATGTTATATATAGCCTAGTACCTTTAACTGGACTACGTATCAGCCAAAGCAGTTTGATCCTCCAATATTTGGTCATTTTCAGACAACTTCACAAGTTGTAATTTTTAAATACAGTGTTAATTTGAGTAAATACTGTGTATGTACAGTTAAATTGTAGTTTAGCCTACATTGAGCTTTAAAGAGGTAATTCCCACCAAAATTAAAATTCTGTCCCTGTTTACTCACCTTGTTATTTCAAACTTGTAAGACTGAGGCCCTGTTTACATTTTAAAACAGCTTTTTTTTTTTTATTTACACTAAAATGCAACCCTGGAGTTTTGGATTCCCTGAAAGCAGTTTTGAAAGTTTCTGTTTTCAAAGATTGGAAATGCCAAAAAGTGTAAACGGCAGGCTTAACTGTAGCAAAAATGTAACGTTTTAAAATGAAAACGTACTAGTTTAAACATAGCCTTGCTTTCTTCTGTGGAACACAAAAGAATATTGGTAACCAAACACTTTTGGGCATCATTAACATTTGAGACATTTCTTAAATTAGTTACTGCTGAAACTGACCGAATGATACTGGCCACCAATGTTGTCCCAGTTCTAATATTCTGTATATTAGATAGATGAACAAGATTGTATTGCTGAATGTGACTGTCTATCGAAACAGCATGGAAAACACCAACAAAGTAATAGTCACTCAGAAATTCACACAAAGAGTCTCTCCTACACAGTTACAACTCACAGTGTGGACTGCCTCACGCACACACTTGTGTCCACACATGGGATGACTAAGCAAGAACAGTCATCAGGAATGTCAATGTGATTATGTCAGCGACTAAATGACAACAGCTGGTTCACATTATTAGAATAATATTTTTGGTGAGTTTAGACCTCCGCCAAGTTGCAAATTCATAGATGGTCTTATCTGTTTTATCCACACAGCAGGAGATCCTGTACACAGATGCAGCTCCTCGCTGATATAATCTAACACTTTATTTGCTCACTAGATTACTAGTTCACAGATGGAGCTGACAGAACTTAATGTTATGTGCTAGGCTAGCATGTTCTCTAAAGCCTTATCCCTGTGAACTCGGATGTCCTGGTGTGTATCTGTGTGTTTTATTAAGTAAGTTCCCAGCCCTCCACGCATTAGGCCAGCTTAATGGAGTTTGAAGAGTGTGCCAATTCCCTGTTTCCTGTTCTGTCTTTACTTCACTGGCTTTTAACACAATTGCATATTGTTTTTGTTAGTACGTACCATCAGCAAATCGATGCGCCTGTATGCGGGTTTATAGAATTAGGTACACAGTCAACCTATTTGGCTTCATTTTATGTCTTTTTTAGTGTTGATGGAAATTGGCAGTTCATTTTATCTAGTAAGCAGTTTTAGTGCTTGGTTGAGGGAGTAGAAATGGTTTCAGAAGTGAAAATTGTCTGCTTCTTTGTTAGATTTATGGGGTTTTTTTCATTGCAAGAATGTATATCATTCTTTCTGGTAAGTGTTAAAGGGTTAGTTCACCCAAAAATGAAGATTTTGTGAATAATTACACTCTCATGTCATTCCAAACCTGTAAGACCTTTGTGTTCTAAAGATGAATGAATGTCTTGAAACAACATAAGGGTGAGTAATAATGACACAATTTAGATTTATGGGTAAATTATCCTTTTAAGTCACTTAGTTAAGCTTGAGATCAGGGGTCCGTTCCTCGTACGTCGATAACTTAGCTGGTTTTAATTGTTGCGGATCTGTCTTGATCTTGGATCGTTTCACTCTTCAAAGCGTATCTTGGACTTGCTGTCATAGCAACAGGTCTGTAAGCTTAAAGGAGCATGTTTATTTAAACAGGATTTAGGCTGTGCTCCTGGTGGGTTATGATTGGTTGAAATGGCGAGGTCACATCTGATTGGATGACTGACGCGGACTGACTCACGTAAGAAAAGTACTGTATCTTGCAAGAAAGTGTAGAAAATAATTACGACGTTTTACACAGGAATGATGACCACAGCAACACACACATACATATATATTAGAGATGTAACGGTATAAAAATTTTACGGTAATACCTCGGTATAAATGGGATGGTACGGTATTTATTGAATTATTTACATAAAAAACAAAACTAATTAAGAGGCTCAAAAAAAGTGCCAGAAGTGTTTATTAAACAGTTTACATGAACACTGAACATATCACTGGCACACAAATTAGCCATCTGTCTGTAAACTTTGAAACAGTTTTAATAACAAAAAAATTATTAAACCTTCGACACATCCGATTTAAAACCCGCTTTAGATTGCTAAATGACGTCATATATTAATTTGCATATTCATTACGTCAGTGCTTCATATTATCTTGCTTCTCTGTGGTCACATGATGTAATGCACCCGAATTCTCAATATAACTGTTTCCACTGATATATTTAATGTTTTTTGTTGTCAAAAAAAAAATTGAATGAAAATGAAATAGTGACTGAAATGCACGCCATTATAAGGCCTACTGTACTAGCTCTACCTTACAAGATGTTAATCTAAATTAAAATCCTTATTTGTAATCATTTAAAATTATATAATTATATTTATAATGAAACCAAGTACACATAAGATATAGACAATGGCTATGCTGTGATTTTGACTCTATTTGCATGTAAAACAGAGTTAGAAGCAACATATCTATTTTAACGGAAAGCCCTGCTCCTCTCAGTCTCTCTCTGAACCGTACAGACACAGTGCGCGCGCTGAGAAAACAAGCTCGAGTTCGCGGCAGTACCGGAGACTCGCTGAGGTTTGTCCAAGAAGTCTCTTTTAGGGAAAAATGTCGGCAAGGGGGTCTGAATAGTCGCTAAATATAGAGACAAAGTCGCTAAGTTGGCAACACTGATCTGTAGCCTCAACAGACCGCAAAGAATGATGGGCACGCTTGGGCTGATGGGAATTGTAGTTCCTGCTACCTCGCATTCACTCCATTCGGCTGAGCAAATTTTTCTTAGAAGACCTATTGTTTTATCGAGTCATGTGACCACGGTATTATCAAATGATAGGGTTCCTCGTATAGTTTACAGCTTTATTTGAGACTGTACCTATATAGAATCTCAAATTCAGTTGAATCAAGGGCTTCTGAACTAAAATCAAAATATTTTCTATGTTTTTGTGTGTATTAATCGGTTAAAAACGAATTATTTGTTGCCAAATGCTCTGTATTTAAATTTTGTATGATTTTTAAATTTATTATTAAATATTCTTTTTTTCTGTTCCTATCTATCGATTGTGTCTCTCTTTTTCTTTTCTTCCTCACTCTTCTGCAGTTGTTTGACTGGTCAAAGATGGATGGTGCTTCCAAAAACCGCCTTTTGACGTTCTACAGAGTGGCAGACAGTCTTGCTAATAAACTCAAAGGACTGTTTGTGTTGTTTGCTGGGCAGCTGGTCAAACCCATCTCTGAACTGCTTTATCAGCTCAACCCTTCTCACACAGGTAGTCTGCACATTTCAGTATGTTAGTATGATGTTCCATATATACTCCAGCAATGCCTCACCGTTAAACCGTTCCAATCTCATGCTTAGAAATGTGGAATAAATCTTTTGTTTTAGAGAGAGAATATTCCAGGAATTAATTTTTTACATTTTACTTCTTTACAATTTCTTCCCCTTCTGTCCATAGAAAAACCTTTCTTCGATTCAGATGATGATACAGATAATGGCGACATTAATGTGGCAAAGAGTAGCCTGCTGCTGCAGCATGTGTTGGACTGCCTCCATAAAATCTTCCTCTATGATACTCAGCAGTTCCTCAGTAAAGAAAGAGCTGATGCACTACTAGCCCCATTGGTGGATCAGGTTAGTATGGCACATGTATTGTATGCTTCAAGAACTGCAATCTATTCCCCCTTCATGTTATTCCTGTGCAATAAGTTATTACTTAAGAAAAGTTATTGGATGATCTTAAAGAAAAACAAAATATGTAGATGGTTCCGCTTTTCTGAGACCTTTTAAAACATTAAAACTTTTCTAACTGAAGAAGTAATATGGTAGTTTTACTTGACAATAGCAAAGTAGAGGTCAGAGCGATATGACCAAGTGTTTCTCAACCCTGTTCCTGGAAGTACACGTAATGAATGTCTCCTCAATCCAACATACCTGATTTTTCTCGTTAGATAAGCCAAAAATTAAAATACGTCAGGGAGACAACCAAAATGCCTACCATAGGTCTGTTTCAAGGACTGGAGTTGGTAAACACTGGTGAACCTAGGAATGAAACACAGTTTATGAACTTATCTATTTGTGCAATTTAAAACGCATTGCATTAAACAATCAAAACTGCCAAATACTGCAGTCACTGTATTAATGAAATATACACTTACTCTTATTAAAGACTCTTAAGTGTTTGAAATGTTTTGAAACCTTTTTTACGTTTGCACCATTTTATTTGTTTTATTTAATTTATTTTATTTTTGAGTTTATGGATTAAAACTGCTTTTGTTGTCATTGTGCAATCTAATATATATGTTTTTATGTTTGTTAAGTTGGAGAACTTGCTAGGAGGAGGTGAGATCTACGAGACCCACATTACCAAGCATTTGGTGCCCTGTATTGGCAAATTTGCCACTGCCATGCGAGATGACTCGCAGTGGAAAGTTCTCAATTATCAGATTCTTCTCAAGACACGACACAGCTCACCCAAGGTATGCTAATGTTAAATTAGAGGTATAGACATACAGATATAGAACTGAAATGATGGATGTATTGCATTGTTAAAGGGCCCAAAATTCTGTTATGAAAACAGTAGTTATGAAAATGTTTTTATATTTAATTAGGACCAAAACTAATGTCTATTTACAAAATTGAATGTGTGTGTATATATGTAGTAGTATAGTATGTAGTCATGGGAGGAGCTTACGACTGACACAGTGGGAGTGGCATCAGGCCTCAGAGAGGCTTTTATTGAACAAAATAATAAAGTGTGCTGGGGAAGAGTGTCCAAAAGAAAGAATGTAACTGGTGTCCTCGTCGTGCTGCAGGGGTAGTGAAGGTCAGGCAGTGTTTGAGGGAGAAGGGTCCAGGTAAGTAGCGGAGTCCGGTGGCAACACACGCTCCCCTCTTTGACATCACAGCTGGCCGATTCAGTATTGTTCGATTCTCCAGAAATGCCTGTGGGTGTTAAAAAGTGGAGAGATATGCTTCAAACAGATGTTTACCCCGAGCATCTCATCGGGATTTTCTATGCTGACTGACTTGTTGCACGGCATTCTGTTGTTGTGGGGACTTTTCCACACCCCGAAACGTGACGCTGAACGAAACGAACTGTGATTGGTTTTTTGACATGTTGGTCAAAAGGCATTATGGGCAGGCCTTAACCGAAGAAAGCGGCTATGAATACCAGACCTTCAGCTGTCAGTCTAAAGGTCTGGCTACGCGAGACTACCTGAGGAGAGATGTTCTCTGCCTTTAACAGCGGCAGTGATGGGCTTCATTCATCTAAGCTGTGCCCCATCACGCACCGCCAGACCTGTTCGTTCTGGCGCCCCTCCCCTCTCGCACACTAACGCTTTTCGGGAGTCTGGTGAAGGGTCGCGAATAGGGGTCGGGATGGCGATGATAGCTAGAGAAAATAGCTGACTCTTCACTATATATGTATATGTGTGTGTGTATGTATGTGTATATATATAATAGTTGCAGCATTATTCACTCCACATTCAAAAGTGACTAATTGGGGACAGATTGCTTGTGTTCTTCATTTGTAAGTCAATTTAGATTAAAAAAAAAAACCTGCTAAATGAATAAAAGTACATCAAGTGTAATGCTGTTCTGTAAATTTATTATTGATATTAGAATTTAAAAAAAGTTTCATTTAAATACATTTAAAATATATTTTAAAGACATAATTGAAAATAAATGATCACGTTTGCTTTTTTTGTTCAGGTTCGTTTCTCTGCACTTGTCATGCTGCTGGAGTTGGCTAGAAAGCTGAGAGAGAGCTACATGGTTCTTCTGCCAGAGACTGTCCCATTTTTGGCTGAGCTTATGGAGGGTAAGAACGTTGTCAATATTTATTTAAATGGGCTCACGTTGGATCTGTTTCTTTAACAATAAACATATTCCAGAATTCAGAATTTAGTTCTTTTTCCTTGTTTCGCAGATGAGTGTGAGGAAGTGGAGCAGCAGGTGCAGAAGGTCATTAATGAAATGGAGACTATCCTCGGTGAACCACTGCAAAGCTACTTTTAATCTGACTTGGACTGATTTCACATTATCACAGTCACTTCTTACACCCTTTAATTGTGCATGTGTTATCCTTGTACAATATTTAGGGTTGAACTGCTCTGTTGGAACAACGACCTTTGTATCCATGTATATGTAAAATTCAAAAGCCAAAAATCAATGAATGCAACATGCTTTACAGTAGACTTCTATGAAACAACATGTTATGTTTAAATGTGTCTGTTGTTTTTAAAAAGTTATTTTTTTATTGAATTGTCTGATGTATACTGATGTCCAAATATCATACAAAGATGGGTCTGGAAAATGTGGATTTGAGTTCTGTTGATAAGAATTAAAAGAGTGTAACGAAAGGAGTTTTCAAGACTTTTTTTGCATTGACAAGAGTTTTAATAGGCTACTACTGAACAAGTGTGTGGCGTATTTGCAGTATCTGTTAAATCTATTCAGATCCAAGAGGTATTTTGCATCGTTTAGAATCATTATTAACTATAACTTTACAGATGCTCTCATTAGTTACAAATGGCTTGATCTTATAGTATTACTGGGCCTCACTGCATCTGGCACTATCAGCCATTCTTTTTAATAATTAAAAAAATATTTTGCTATTAGTGGAACTGCTTAATGTGTTCTTGTAATAAAAAGATATCAATCACAGGTTGAATATTGAGTACCTCAAGGCTCAGTATGAAGACCATTGCTTTTTTTGAAAGCCAAAAAAAAGCACTTCAAAGTACAGTATGTCTAAATTGCAACACATTTCCAATGACAGATGCAGAAAAGTTAATGCATTTTTGTCCTCAATGCGAAGATATTGTTATATTTTACTGGGTGGTTGCCCTGCATACTTAATAAACTCCAGCTAGTGCAAAATGCCGCAATTTAGAGTTTTCACTCCAGAAAGTATGAATGTATTCACCCAGTTCTGTTAACACTTCTCCCTATTGAAAATAGCATATATTTTAAAATACTTCTTATTATTTAGCTCCTCAGTTTTTGAGTGAGCTGCTATTGCATTGTAATCCTTCAAGTATATTGCCATTTCAAAATTATGGCATGTTGTTTATTGACATGAAGTACAGAGAATGGCCATCTGCACCGATCCTGAATATAGATCATTGGTTTTCTGATATATTCAATGCCCTCTTTATTAAATTTCCAAATTCATTTTACGCACCACTTGCAAATTGAAAGCAATTACATTATGGCATTTTTCACTTAACAGTGCTGTGTTAGTGCATATAAACACAAATACTCTGTTCCATCAAGTGTTAGGAGGCATAAAAAATAATATTGTATATTCAGGCAAAATAAATTCAAGATATAGCATCCATCTAAAACACATTTAATTCAAAGGTGGCCATCTGCACTCTTTTCCGTTACTACCACAAAACATGTCTAACTCATGGTTCATAGTTTAGGTCTATAACTAGCTTCATTCTTTTGGACATCAGTACACTATTAGAGTTCTGCCTCATTGGGCCCTTTATTAACATGCAATTCCCACAGTT
>JAUCMT010000001.1:20106749-20131555 GCA_032357475.1 Enteromius thamalakanensis
GAAAATTAATCTAGATTAATCTAGATTAAAAAAATTAATCTATGCCCACCCCTAATATATATATATATATATATATATATATTCATATTTATATAAAAATATAAATAAAACAACATATCTAGGAAAAAACATGTAACATGGGCAGCACTAATGCATTTAATTTGTTCGCTACTTCTCAAAAATTGAGCTCGCTCTTTTGCCATTTCCTCAATCAAACAAAGAAGTTGTGATCAGTGTTTCTATTATTGATACATATCGCCTTTTAAACCAACGCACGGAAGCACAATAATCCTAGACAACACAATCCAGCTATACTTATCATTAACAACAGGTGTGCTCGAAGAACCAAATTAGCCACATCGTAATTAGCAAGATGATCTCATCTTAGATGTGTCAATTCATCTCGGATGTATCAAGCAATGTACAAAGAAAAGACCCCTGGTTCGGTCTTGATTCTTTCAGATTTGTTTTGTGAATCGAATCAGGTTCAACTAAAAACAACGCTTTGAACTAATTGGAGGCTTCCTCTCCGAAACTCAAAAAACTAGTAAAGATGTATATTTTTGCAGTAAATGAAGGTTCCAAAAGTGAGGTTTTGGAGCAGTGCCATGAAAACATCATTTTGGAATCCTCAAAGAACCTTTGAACAATTTGTGAAAGAACCATAATTTTCTTCATTTAAATGACTTTTTGTTAGTTCAAAGAAGATTCTTCCACTCTAAAGAACCTTCAGTGGAAAGGTTCCATGGATGTTAAAATGTCAGTTCACCCAAAAATATAAATCCTGTCATTAATGACTTACCATCATGTCTTTCCAATCCAAACCTGTACGACCGTCATTCATCTTTGGATTCCAAATTAAGAGATTTTTGATGAAATCTAAGAGATTTCTGACAGCAAGGGTATTGCCACAATCAGGGCACAGAAATGTAATAAGAACATCCTTAAAATAGTCCATGTTATATCTGTGGTTCAATCTTATGAAGCTATAAGACAACTTTTTGGGGCAAATATATGACTTTATTAAAAAATATATTTCAAAAAAATAATATTCAACAATTTGTCTTCTTTTCATCACCAGGGGGACATTGTATAGAGGATTGTTGAATAAAGTATTTTTTTGTTGTTGTCTTTCCACAAAAAAAGTATTCTAGTATCTTTGTAAAATTACAATCAAACCACTGATGTCACATGGACTCTTTTAACAAAGTCCTTACTACATTTCTGTGCCGTAACCGTAATTAGAAAGCTCTCGGATTTCATCCAAAATATCTTCATTTGTGTTCTGAAGATGAACAAAGGCCTTACAGGTTTGCACAGACATGAGGTTGAGAAATGATCTGTATAATTTTCATTTTTGGGTTCTTAATGGAACCATCAGTGCTACTATAGAACCATTCATTAACCATTTTTTGTATGATTAATTTGAATTTGAATTGATGAGGATGCTCAAAGATAAGCCTGCCAAGAGCGAGCTTGTCAGGATCTTGTCTGCTTTTTTGCTGGCTTTGGTGTGTTTGGCTGATGGTGCAGTTTTGAAGGGGATCAGGAGGGCATGAGACTGATGCTTAGGCATAATGGAGTCCATTGTGTTACCACAGCTCCAGATCTTATTCACCATTGACTTCACCACACCCTCACCCTATTTACTGACCCCTGCTAGTGTGTGTGCTGGTGATTCGCTGCTGTCATGGTTGTGTTGACCTCCTAGGGCAGCTTTAAATCATTGTTTAAGCTTCCAATTGGCCTCTAATTTGTATTTACCCACTGCTTTATTTAACCATCCATCTCCAGACTCTGCTGCTGAGGTGTAACGTAGATCGGTGCGTCCCTGCAATCTCCAATATGGAGAATTCCAAGCGTATTCCTGAGGCTAATCAACAACTGGTTTAATACTCTGGCAGGAGGCTTAGAAACCCAATCGCTTCCCTCCCCATTTTTTCCCCAAGTGTAAAACAGCTGCATTTTCTCATGACCTCACGAAGACAAACTCTGTCCATAGCCTTGTTTCCGTTCCGGCTCCTCCCTTCTGCGACATCATCAGTTCTGTTGCCATGACGGGTTCTGCTCATTATCCAGTGTTCCATAGCATTAGAGCAGCTTGCATAACTGTTCCATTGCTAAAACACTGCCTCGGGCTAGTTCTCCATACATTGATCTTGAAGTACTCAATTACTTAGTAAATGCTCTCTTTTTTATTTCCTCCTCTCCGTCTAATTGTTCATTGCGGTTTAATTGCTTGATTTGTTAATGAGGAAGAAATGTCACTAATGTGCACTATCAAACTTTGCCCTCTATGTGCGTGTTAAATTAATGTTCTGTCAGTGTGGTAATCTCCGATTTTTATAAAGCACTTAAAAACCACCGTTTCCTGGTTCAATGCAGGAATTTCAATTAGACTCGCCCCGTGAAATCATTTATTTGGAAGCCATCCTGTTAATGCATCCCAAAGCGATGAATATTTAATGCTGTGAAAGCTAGCATACTCTGCAGAAAGACACATCCTCCCCTCCCATCCACACTGGCCTGTTGCTCTTTGTGTGCGAGAGCATGCAACAGTTAGGGTGTTGTAAACTGATCCACAGGGTGTAGTAGCGGTTGTAATCTCTCTCTCTTCCCCCCTTCCTCTTTGTGAAACACCAGCTGCTCTGCTTCTCCCCCTCCTTCACTCCAAAATTCCCCTCTCTGTCTGTCTCTCCCTTTATCATACCGGTCAGCTCTCTGTCACTCCCCCGGCTCTCTTAGATTTCCAGGCTCAATTTAGGATTCAGGCACTCTCTTTGGAGATCGGATTGCTCTGAGAGAATGAGCTGAATTTGAGCCTGAATTTAGGGGGTTTTCCCTCTCTTGTGTTCCTGACAAAAGATCAGCATTGTAGTTTACTTTGTTAATGCAGGGATGATTGTGTCACTTTTGTGTATTTGTTTATGGTTTGGAAGTATATGGAGCAAATAAGTAGTGGTTAATGGATCAGTTTTGTGGTTAGAATTCTACTATTCATTTGTCAGTAAGTACTTAAGATTTGTACTCGCCCTTATTTATTTTATTTCACAAGTTTGCGCTTCCTCATGTCAAAAAAATAGCAAATTTGGTGTTCTGTTTGGAGGGGGGGGCGAGCCGAGAGGACACAGGACTTCAAGCCCTAGTGATTTGAACCCTAGCGAGCCCGTAAAAAAAGGGAAGGCGCGAGAGAGGAGGGGAAGGGGAGGTGGTGCAATGCACGAAAGATGAGATACAGAAGGGAGGAAAACGGGTTTATTTATAGTGGGAGGAATGATTTGATTGGGCTGGTGAGATAGGATAATTGATTAGATAATGTGATGCCAGGTGTTTTTGATTATCGTTGCGCTCCTCCCGAAACTTGTTTTTTGCAATACATCCCTTTGTTTTATTTGGAAAAAATACATTTATGATTTATTAACAATTTATAGTTATACATATTTTTTTATTTTTTATTTAACCTTTGTTTAACCAGATAAAATCAGTTGAGAACAAGTTCTCATTTACAACTGCGACCTGGCCAAGACAAAGCAAACAGTGCAACACAAAACACAACATAGAGTTACACACAAAAATAAATAAACATACAATCAATAAACCAATCCACATTCTTATTTAGCTAAAAACAAGTACAGTCATCTGTAAAAAGTTTTGACAACTGACGCTTAAAAGCAGTAAGAGTAAGAGATATGATTAAAGATATGAAAAGCAGTAAGAGATATGATTTTGAGTTTTATTCAGTAAACTAATGATGACTTTTTTTCCGAATTTTAAATAAAAATGTTGTTTAGAGCAAGAAATGACAATTAGTAAAAATGGAAAAAAAAAGATGTTTTTAAATTTAGATTTTATTTTGATTTTAATATTTTAGACAACACAGTGTTTTAACTTCAGAACAGTTAAGTTGTTATATATAGTATAAGTTATATCTGGTGGAATAACTCAAATTTATTATCAAACAAATTAAAACATTATATATTTATTTACATTATGTGTTTGTGTGTACGTGTTTATATATAAGCACATACACATCTAAAAATATTATAAAAAAAAAAACATTATAAAAAAAATATATATATATATATATATATCCAATATACATGTGACAGAAATATATTTTTATTAAACAAAAGAAAACGTATTTATTAGGTATTGTATGTGTAATAATAGCTGAAAGTTATACAGTGTAACTTTCTGGCTGCTTGTTTGCTTGCAAGTCATTCTCGCAAATACAACAAAACCTTTTGGATGTTAGACTGCTATATACCAGTACTTTGGATAGATATTTAAATGAGAATGTGCAACAATATTCAGTACATGACAGAAAATGTGTGCGAGTCACAACTAGCACATGATCAATTAATGTAAACTGCAGTAGCACAAAATGTCAACTAACCGTTCCATCAGCAGGTCTTAAACTCCCCCAGGGTCACCAGGACATCCATTGCTTACCTATTTAGCAGATGGCTGATCTAATGCCTAAAAAAAACAATTTAATGAACACTAATCGCCAACATTTACAGAAAAATGATCGGATTACATTGACAGAGCTTTTAATAGCTTTTGCAACCTTTACACAAACACTAATGCAAATATTTGTTTTTTAATATAATTAGGTGAGGAGGAATTCGTTCTTTAGTCACACCTCAGTTGATAAGCATACTACACTCGTTCAAAGTGGAGCATGCAAGAGAGGGTTTTATTTAACAACAAGGTTACATTTAGGTGGTTGATATTCCCAGGAGACCTTTTGTAACTGAGTATAGTATGGTAGTTCGGTTATGTATTCAGTATTTTCTGTTCCCTATAAAAGTCATTTACCTGTTAAGACCACATATTTTCTTTTCGACTGTTAATAAAGAAGTGACGTTTTTGAAAATGCTTGTTAGTGATGTTATTTGAAGGAAAAGCTTCACTTCTGTTTTGTCTGTCACTTTAGAAAGGAGGATGTGCACACACCTTCCTGTGTTTGTGTACATGACCACGTGTGCAAACGCATGTGTGTGTGTTCATGTGTGTGTTTGAGAAAGAGAAAACTTCTCTAGGTCAGTGTGTCTCAGCCCAGTCCCCTGACTCTGGGTGGGTCTGGTGTTTTACAGGCTACTTACTTCTACATAATACCATGTCTGTGAGAGATACACTATACTACTCTTTCAACAATCACTCGTCCCATTTAAGATAACCTTCAAACAAAGGGATAAAGCACCACCATTAATAATCCACTCCAGGAAGAAATTAACAAATTTCCTCATTCATACACATATGCTGAGTACAGATGATATAAGAGAGATGCATTGCAGCACAGTAGCAGAGACTTATAGGCCTTTGTTCTGCTGAACATATTCATTATTCACCAATAGGATCAGTTGGTTTTGCACACGGAAGACTTGTGCTTTATGCAAATGCATTATTAAATTTCTTATGCCTCTTCCTGGTTATTTTTTAGATATTTATCAGACATACACACTGTCAGATAGATATGATCAGCTCTGGCTTGTGAAATGCACCTCGTTGTCACAAGTGTGAGACATTGGGAGTGGTCACAGACAGGTGTTTGCACACTGGTTTCCGGGACAACTGCTGCCATAGCAACCATGATTAGTGATGTCACAGGATACTGTCTCACAGGAGGGTGGAAGAACAGGAACAACGCTTTTTTAATTAGCTCAGGCCAATAATTAGGGGAAATCTAGTTGTCGCAATAATTTAACAACAGTGGATAAGAACTTAGACTGCAAAACTTTGGAGTAAAAAAAGATAGAAATAAGCTTTTGAAGTAGCTCATGTGCATCAGTCATTCAAGCATTTGTCTTTTTTTTACATCAAGAATAAGGGAAATAGAAATGCTAGGAAAAAGCTAAAATATTCCTTGTCATAAGGAAAGTTTCTTTTAAAATAATTTGAAATATGGTTGTGCATGCAGCTGCTACATTTTCAGCATTGTTACACCAGTAAACATTGAATATTAACTATTGAATAATAATTATAATTAATTAAATTTTTAAAATAATAATAAATAAATAACATTTTTAAATAAGATTTACCTAAACGTAAAATGTAATAAAATAAATAAAAAATAATTACATTTTTTTTATGTTTTTGTTCTGGAATATGTTGGAACATAAGTTCTGTTGAATCGGACTATGTTTAATTTTCCACCCTCCTAAACATCTAATGATTGCAGTGTGAAATTTGTTGACTGAGCCAAGCCTTGTATCTCACTATGATAAACAATTTACTCACGCTGTGAAGAAGAAACCGCCTCAGTTCCATCATCATCTTCAAGTCAGCCCACAACTTGGCTCGTGATAGGAGGCCAGCCAAGAGAAGCAGTGTGAAGAACTCAGCTCAGAACAGATGATAGGAGACACCTGGTGCAGGTTTTCACCATTTCTGTAAACCTGGACTCCTCCTCATTGGCGTTCTAAACTTGTATGACCTTTTTTTGTTAATGTAATTGAAGTCAGCTTCTTCAAACTGTATATTTTTGGGTTCACTATCTTTTAAAGACACAAGCCATTTTTACCCAAACATCCATATATATCGCAAAAATAAAAACACAAACAAATTTTTTTGTTTGGCTTTTTGTTTTGGCATTTATAGGTCACCTGGTGTACGTAACAATCATATCCGCATTTTCTTTAATGTACTATCTAGGTCCCGGAAGATACACACCTGCGTCTCCTCAGTTGCCATCAATGAATGGCTAGTGCATATACGTAAACCTACTGACTTATTGCAAGAGGAAAACATTTGGATAATTTAAACAGCTTTTTATTGCCATTTATAATACATCACAACATTATGGTGCAAATATGTAATATATTACCCAACCACAGATTTTATTTTGGTTTTGATTAAAATATATTAAAATATTAAAATATGTGCAATGATAATATATACTATGAAATATACTAAACTACACATATATTATTTTTACAACAACTATTAAAATAGTTTTTTTTTTCTGAATATTCTTAATATTTTAATATATGCTAATGCAGAAAAGTACTGCCTTACAGTAGAACAGGGCCACCTCTCACCCACTGACCCTGAACTGTTCTTCTCTCAGATCTTTCATTTGCAGTACGAGGAGACCCAGTGTGGTCAGGACACCCTTAATCTCACACACCCACTTCCTGGACACTTCAGTTTCTCTCACTTCCTACATATTATTTTTGTAAAATAAAAGCCTCTCAAATGGCAGTCACCGGCATTAACTTGTGCATCGACTGCAAGATAATCAGTTTAGGAAGCCATTATCTATATATTTTCAAATGATAGTTTCGATACATTTGTAAGAGTATTAAAGAGTGTAATCCACTACGGCACAATGATATCTCAGTCTAAGAGTCTGAGTGAGTACAATAGAGGTTTTAAGTGGGCTTTTTCCTGACGGTGCTACAATGAAACTATTCATCTGAACTCAGTGTGCATTCACACACACTATTCATTTCATCCCATAATGAACACACTGAAAACCCATGGCGAAATGCACAATGACCTCCTAAGGAACTCTTTTCCTCCACATGGACACACACACATATGCAAAATGTCTGTCAGATAATATTGTTAATAAACAAAAAAGGCTTTCGTTGGGGAAATAATCAATCAGACCTTTCACTCTATGATGTCAGAATATGAACTTGCACCAAAATCTCTATAGGTCTGGATCTAGATACAGTCCTGTGTTTGTGGGCGTCAGTCTCTATTCATCAATCTGACACTAAAAACACTAACGCTCACCACACGAGAATGTCAAGAATGCTCCAGATGTGTCGGTGTGTGTTTATGTGTATATGTAGTAAAGAGCACAACCACAAGCTTTGCACGGGAAATCTCTCTTTTGTTTACTTTTTTTTTTTTTTTGTCTTGGCATGAGCTGCTAAGGTCAACTAGTTAAAATTTTTCCTTTTTTAGTGTTTTTAGTCCAAAACCGTAAATTTTTTATCAAAATAAATCCGTATTTTTTCCTTTTTTTGCATTTTGTTTAAACACTTCTCAGGGTCAGTGAACTCTGCCTAATTACACGGGACGTCCTTTAAGTGGTGATGAAACAGATGCAGTGGCATCTTTTTTTCCGTATTGTGACATACTTCTGAGTATTATGGTTAAAGGGGCGGGGCTTGGGTCTGTCCATCAGTGGTTGATTGGATGGAGGCATCTTAATGCCAACAGATGGGGTGATTTTTAGCAGTCTAATGATTGCAGAAGTCTAGCATGTTTTGACGGAAGATCCGTTTGATCAGAAGGAAAATTTCTTCATTATCATGTATTTTGGAGGAATTTTCGTTTCATGCCGCCTTTAAAGCAGACGTTTCTTGGTTGACCTCTCTATTTGTCTGTTTCTGTCTCTTTCGTACTGATTTTTCATTTCACTCTGTCTCTCTAAAGTTCATTGTCCTATTTAATTAGTAAATGTTTTTCAGATGTTCACGCTACAGATGAAATGAGGGTAAATGAATCCAGCGCTCATGACTGGGCAGGGAGAGAGAGCGAAACAGAAGGAAGGACAGTCATTCGGCCGCAGGGCTTTGACTGAGCTTAGAATTGCTGGCATTCTCACGAGCCACAGCAGCTGAATAGAGCTCCCTCTGTGTGTGTGTGTGTGTGTGTGTGTGTGTTTGAGTCAGCGTGACCTGACAATGAGCACTGCTAGGTTATAGTTTGGGCTGAACAGCAGAAGAGCTCATATTCGGGTTGTCTTGGTGACTTTCTTCAAGTGCTGTTCAGAGGTGGACGGTTTTATGCCCGTCCCCCAATTATCATAAATGTTTATTCATGACACTTATGTGCAATCTTATGACAAAAAGTGGTGAAATGAAACACTCAAAAAGTAGGTTCAGTGTATACTGGCCGTGACAGCTTCGTTGATTCGTTGAAAGACATCAAGCATCTCTCAAGGGCATGGGTTCAATTCCCAGAGATAAATATGTACAAATTCATAAATATTTCACATACACATTACACTGCTTTGGATGAAAGCATCTGCCAAATGTATATTTAAATAGTCTATGGGGTGTAAGTATTTGCATAACAGAGTTTGCAAACAGGATAGGCATGTTTCTGTTAAAGATTTAGTGTGTGTTTAGTTTTGAGAGCTTGCTTAAGGATTTTAAACAAGCCCAAAATTATGTGTACACACCCTAAACAACCTTCCCGCCTTACACATACTGAGTTCAAGGATATTTTTTGTTGGCTTACATCGTTAAATCTTAATTAAACCCAGGGCTTTTAGACACGCTCTGAAAGTGACGGAATGACATCTGGGACCAGATTTAAAGCGAAGCTGGTTTTTGACATCATCATCATTTTCCTCCCATTTTACCCATTGCTTATGTCTTTATACCTTTATATCTTTTATAATGTATCTGCCCTTAGCATATTTCTCCTGACTCTGTGTGCATCTGCATTCTGTCTGTTATTATCATCGCAACAGCCTTCCAAAGTAACGTCAGCGAAGGTCTCTCCTGCAAATTGATATCAACCAGACACTTTTAATCTTATTTTAATATTTTACATTTTTGTTCAAACTTCAAACTCCCCCTGGTGTTCAAGCATGGCAGTACAACTTGTATTCAACACCTGGGATTTATTTTCTTAACAAATCTCTGCTCTTTCAATACACCGGAGCATCAGTAAGTCTTCTTGCTGTGGCAGTCCCATCATACACTGAATTTGGGGATTGTGAGGAAACATACTGTATGCTATGATTTATATACATGTACAGTGCGTTAAAGATGGACATTAACCTATGACCGTTACGTTGCTGGCTCAGTGCTTGACCAGCTAATGTTGCAACAAACCTATACATATAAACATTAATCATGTATTACGATTTAAGACACTCGGGCTTAACCATTTCACACTTGAAATAATTAACCCTGGGTTAATTTAAACCCGGAATTTACCCAGGGTTAACAATTAACCCAGGGTATATGTAACCCAGTTCCTAAACCCTGGGTTAAAAGGTTAGTTCACCACAACAGGAAAATGACTTATGGATATAAGATCTTTGTTCATTTTCGAAAAAAACAAATGAAGATATTTTTGATAAAACTCTGAGAGCTATCCAACCCAGTCTCACGGCTGGTCGTGACAATATCACGAAATTAGCACGAAATCTATTTATTCGTGTCAGGGACACGAATATTTAATGATTTTCGTAACTCCAGCACGAACGTAAAACTACGTCAGTACCACGAAAAAAAATCGTGAGACTGGGCTGAGCTATCTGACCCTCCATAGACAGCAATACAACTGAAATGATCCCAAATCCAGAAACGTAGTATAAACATCGGTAAAACAGTCCATGTGACATCAGTAGAAGAATACTTTTTTTTGCGAAAAAATAATTGAATTTACTCAACCATTGTTCTCCCCTGACTTACGTCTATTGCCATTTTAGAGAGTATCTCAATGCGTAATCATAATCTGCTGTTGTTTATGCATAAGGAAAGCGTCACATGCTTATTCGATAACTGTAGCCTATATGCTTTATTGTTAAGAGCATTACTGTCGTAGCTATGCAAAGATTTGATTTCAAAACAGTATTATAAAGTATTTCTTGTTATGATTTGAAATCTGTTAACCTCAGCATCATCTCAAAGTAAAAGAGGTGCTAAAGTATGATTTTGTGGTGGCTGCGCTTTAAAATTAAATTATAATAAAGTGATCAGGGTGTACTTAGTGTTGAGTACTGCTGTCCTCGCCAACGGAAAAAAACGATGGCATGGCTGCCCGCATTGTCTGTGTGTATCCTTGATGATTGTGTAAACAGTAACATTAAGCTCATTGTTGTACCTGCATGAATGGTTATATGACATGCGTTTTTGAGAACGTTTCTGAAATGCAGTGAAATTTCCAGTATAGATTTTCTCTTTTTTTCTTTTCTTTTTTTAACAAAAGTGATTGACACTGTGTTAACACCACAAAAAGCAGCGCTAACCATGCTGCTTCTCTAGGATTTCATATCACCAAGTAACAAACCCTGTTAAACACTCCTCTATTCCCATGGTTAATATCAGAGTTTACAAGGACAATAACCCGGGGTTAAGCACTTTGTGAAATGCCCTAAATAGTGTTATTTTGCCTGCATGTGTTGCCTTCTGTTTAGATGATGATGGCGATCTTTGTATGGCGTCTCACATCTGTTTCGCTGTAGTCTACACAAAATGCAACACGCATGAGTTTAGACCGACTTGCTTGCTGAACTGTAGTTGAGGGGTGGAGCTTACGCTCACTTTCTCTCAGTGTCTTAATCTGTCGCTTTGCTTTTTTCTCCTCCTTCCTGCAGCTCACCCCCACACCGCTTCCGTTTTTCGCCTTTCTTTAGTCGAGGGGGAAGCTGTCTCTATTCTGAAGTGGTTTGATAAAGAGGGTCTCGGCGGGTGGGGGGGTGGACTGACCGCCGCTCCAGTGGGAGATTTTATTAGCAGTCTTTATCACGGCCGAGTGGGCCGACGCAGGGAGATAGAGGGTGTGACATGGCTAACGAGGAGGGGAGACATACAACCCTCACAGAGCAGCTCAACGACGACGACATCACCCATCCAGAGACTCCAGCTACACCAGGGGTAGGCATGTTAGAGACACCCCAAAACCCAGATAATTACCTAAAGAATTCATTAGAATGAAGTTGTAGAATCAACACTAGACTTTAACTGAGTTCATGTTCAGTGTCCTCTAGCTGCGATAGTGTGAAATGTGTTGCGCAAGAATGTGAATAAACAAATTAGTTTATCAGTTTGCCATAACCTCTTAGAAATGCATGTTATTTTCACATAAATATCTATTATTTGCATTATTTAAAGTTAATCTGTTAAATCTATTATTCGTATTTTATTAACATGAAACATTTTTAAATGCAAATATACAACAATTTTACATGTTGTTTTAAATCATTTTGAATATAAAACGTTAAAGTATTCCTTTCAAATGATTTTATTTCATATAAAATTGCAAAATAGGAATACAGTTTATATTACAGAGTATTAACATTTTTTCGAAAAGTTGCTTTTAAAATTTATTTACTTTTTAAAATATATACTGCAATATTTAATGTCAGTTTGCACTTTATTGAAAAAAAGAACCGTTGTATTTTTATTCTTATGAAACAATTAGTGTGAATATATTGTGTTATAAATTGTATTACTATTAGATTATATAAATAAATATTATTTGTATTAAAAATATTAAATAAATCAATATAATTTTAGACGCTACTGTTAATAATTTAAAATGTACAATATGTACTGAAATGTTAATACCATTCATATCTATAATACATTGTTTTAATTTAGAATATATAGTATAGCATTGCAAAATATACAAAAAGAGTTGTTTTTATCACCATTTTTAACTTGCCAGTGTTCATTTGTCCCTGTCTATTTGCCCCTTTCTCTTTTCTCATTGTTTTTAAGCAGTTTAACTATTCTTGTGTGGACTGACTTGTGTTTTCTTTTGTGGGCTGGGTCCTCCGTCCCTCCTCCAACATTTGATATATTTGCGAGTTACATCACGTCATTTCCTCTCATCCCCCTCTTCCTCTTCTGACTCTCCCTTGTGCATTTTGTCATTGTTTATGCTTTTCCTCTGTCTGACACTCTTCATATCCTGTCTTGCTCTCTTGTAGGTAATTTCTAGTCCTTTGTGAGAGCTGCCCCGTCAAACTGGTCTTAAATGTTGTTTCAGTAGAGATCTGATGACTTGGAATGGGCAAAAGGATGCTGTGGTTGTACGCTTAAACCATTGTTGCTGAAACCGTATCACTGTAACCACAGCGATTAGCTCTGATGACGTGTCACAGAAAAAGTCCCACAGAAGAGTTTTAGGGTTGTTATTGCAGTGATCTGGTATACGGTCAGAATGTGAGTGCCAGGACTCTTAAGTTGGAAATGTGAATTGGTTTTAGTCCAAGTTTGATTAAAGTTTTGATATTTGTTAATGGTGCTCATGGTTGCTTCAACACATCTTCAGACACATATTCATGTGTACCAGATTCTGTAATAAAAAGAACAAACAGATTATACATTTCCTGATAAGTGGGAAGTCTCTACTTTCTCTTCTCATCTTTCTCTCTCATCTTTTTGTTCCCTGCATAACAAAAAATGACTAATATTTTAAATACTATACAAAGTGTATTTAAGTATCTAAGCATATTCATTTTGAGATTTGCTAAAGATAAAATGTGACATTATTAAGTTGGCTTAAAAAAGCCAACTTACTGATATACTATTTAAACTTATTATTATTATTGTTATTCTAAACCAAATCATGCTAGCAACATGCTAATCATACTAAGATCATACTATTTACTTGCTAATCATGCAAGAAACATGTAGGCGATATGCTGGTAACTTGCTAATCATGCTAGAAACATGCTAGCAACATGCTACTAACTTGCTACTCGTGCTAACAATATGTTAGTAACATGCTAATCCTGTTAATAACTTGTTAATAATGCTAGAAACATTTTAGCAACATACTACAAACTTTCCAATCATGCTAACAACATGCTAGTAACTTACTAATCATACTATCAATACAATATGCTAGTAACATCATGCTAGAAACATGCTAGCAACATACTACAAACTTTCCAATCATGCTAACAACATGCTCGTAACTTGCTAATCATGCTAGAAACATGCTAATAACATGCTACAAACTTGCAAATCATGCTAACAACATGCTAGTAACTTGCTATTCATGCTAGAAACATGGTAATATGCTACAAACTTGCCAATCATGCTAGCAACATGCTAATAATCTGTCTATTTGTAATCTGACTTTGTAATCTTACTATTTCTTACTATTTTAGACTGAAAACTCAAATCATGTTACTAGCATGATTTCTATGAACTACTTTAAACTTTCTAGCTATGCTTTTTCAAGCCAGCCTAAAGTTTGCCTACAAACTTTCTACGTAGGCCTAACGTATTATCTAGTTTTTCCTTTTGATGTTTTCTATATATTCATTTTCAGGAAGTGTTAGCTATAGATATACAATCAGCCAACAGATAATTTAAAAAATCATCTAATTATCAATATGATTTTTTTGTGTATCTTTGTTATGTTGTAACTGGTTTTTGAGGTTGAAATGATCACCGTTGAAGTTTTAAATTCAGATCTTCAGAAATGTTTGAGTCAGATTTCAGAAAAGCCTCAGAATGCAGAAGAAAAATAATCTTTTTATTTAGTAAGAGTGAATTAGATCTAAAGTGACAGAAAAGACACTGATAGTTTTACAATAAATGTTTTTGAGCAGAAAACATTTAAATAAATATTAGAAGGATTTCTGAAGGATCGTGTGACACTGAAGACTGGAATAATTCAGCTTTGCATTAAGCTGTTAACTAAATGGTCCTGTAGTAAAGGACTATTTTGATGCCAGTGAGTCAGAAGTCTTTCTCAAACACTCATCGCTTCTGTTACTGTAAATGACTCATGTGTTTTTGTGCAAGGTAAACTTTACTGCAACAGCCTAGTAATTGTGAGCTAGCTTATCTGGAGCTGAATCTCTGCTAGTGTTGAAATGGTGTTTCTGCAATTATCTGCATCAGCCTCGGGCTCTCCGTGTTCATTTGCTTTTATCAGATAACAGCTTGATCACAGGGTCTGCTAATCCTCAGGGTGTCTGCTGTGAAAAGAGGAAAAACAAATGTTTAGAGGATTATAACTGTAGTGGAATTCAAATTTGCATCTGTTGTCTTAAAATGGGCATATGTGACCTTCTTGGGAGCTTCACAGTAGCTGAATGTATCAAAGACTTCAGAGCAGCAATTTGGGGAAATTTCCAGCTATAATTAACAGGGATGATGTCATACAGCATGTGTGATATATAGAAATGACACAAACAGGAGATAAGAAATCTGATGCAAACGTCTCAGATAAACGATATGTTATGCCCAGCTATACAATAGCAGTAGAGCTACTTTAGACCATTTTTAAGATTGTTTTGGCATATGGGGTTGCCCATATGGCAAAAATATCATATTATGATTTTTTTTTAAGATATATTCATGATCCACAAACTTATTTTTATTTTGCCCAGCCCCCACTACTGAGTTTATCTTGGTATATCGCTATCTCTCTCTCTCTCACACACACACACACACACACACATGTACTAATGCTTTTCTCCATGTTCCTCTCGATTGTTTATGAAGGTCCTTCCTGCCTTAGTTTCTTAGAGGTCTTCTGTCACACTGAATGAAGGCACATTAGTGCTTTAGCAGTTTTTAACCACTGATAAATTAACATCAGTTGCTCACATAAATAAGAGAAATGCTATTGAAACATGGGTATTATGACTTGAATGTGAAAAGATGTATGTAAATGGAAACAAGAGCCTTATTCCCCATACGGGTGTCATCTAGTAAAGCCAAGCCTCGCAGAAAACAGGAAGAGAGCGTGCTGAGGTTTAACCGGATATCCTGCACAGGGAGGGCGACCCCTCGACCACAGCTTTCCCTTCCCTCATCTATTTCTCGTCTTTTCCTCCGTCTCCCTCTGTCTCTCTGTTTCTATGCTACTGGATGTTGGTCTCATTGCTGGAGAGAGGAGAATGTGTTGGTCTGGTGAATGGGATCACTGGGAATATCTGGAAATACAGGTGACTTTTTATGATTGACAGGACCGTAAAAAAGGTTTAAACAGATGAAAGGGACTTTTTTGTCAGTTGGATGTGTTGAGTACGGGACGGAGCTGATACAGCAGATCTATAGGAGATTATTGTAACTTGTGTTCAGTTATGGCTGGTAAAACAACATTAAATTGTGGAAAAATGTGTTGGCTGAGTGTTCCTGATTGTTTAGTGGGTGTAGCTAGTGTGGAAACACGTGTAACCTGTAAAACATTTGTTTGAGGTTTTTATGAAGCAGTTTTAGTGTGCAACTAAATCTCCAGTGTTATTTTGAAGTTTTGGCAAGCGGTTGCTGTGTATTTTTATAACATAAGATTTTCACTGTCATTTCTTAGTAAAAGATCCACCCTAGTCATGCTGCATCTGATATGTTTGCCTTTTTTAATTTCTCTCATCCAAGCATTGATTTATTTAATTGTTTTACTGTCAAAGTAAACTTCTTCAGACTGTTTGCATTCATGTGTTGCTTTTAAAAAGCCCCTTTGTCTGAGAGTTTATATTATATCTCTCTAGATTTGGCAAATTGAAGCATAGTTACTTTTATTTACTCTCTCTCAAAAGCTTCTGGAGTATAATAAAATAGCACTTCTAAACAGATTTCAAATGTTGCAGGGTTTCATTTGTTATACCAATAAAAGCTGATGTCTTGCAAACATTTTTTGGCGACATGTTTCTGGCAGGCAGGGGTATCTTTGGAGAAATGTGGAAGTCATGACTAGCAGGATGGACAACAATGGGAAAATGACCCTAAATGTCTGGAGTCCATGGTTAATTTGTGGTTAGTTGGTTTAAGTTGTTTAAGTCTGATATGAGTAACTTCAAGTAGAGCAGTTTGTGTTTAGTATGCTATTAGTGTGTTTTGAGCCGTAGATCATAAGCGTGTTCTCCACAGTTTCTGAGGGATAGGGATATTCTCAAGTTTTTGTGTTATGTTACAGATAATATGGCTTATGTTATATCCAATCTGACTTCCACACAAATCCCAGGAGTCAAGCTGCACAGGTTTTCGCTGATATCAATAAACCCTGAAATAAAGTTTTTTAAAGGGACAGGTGGTAGATAAACAATAGAATATTTTCTATATATTATATGATTTATGTAGGTAAAATTCACCCAACACCATCTAAAACCAAAAACAGATGATCTTTTATGGGAACACTGGGAATATCTGGAAATACAGGTGACATTTTATGATTGACAGGACCGTCAAAAAGGTTTAAACAGATGAAAGGGGCTTTTTTGTCAGTTGGATGTGTTGAGTACGGGACGGAGCTGATACAGCAGATCTATAGGAGATTATTGTAACTTGTGTTCAGTTATGGCTGGTAAAACAACATTAAATTGTGGAAAAATGTGTTGGCTGACTGTTCTTGATTGTTTAGTGGGTGTAGCTAATGTGGAAACACGTGTAACCTGTAAAACATTTGTTTGAGGTTTTTATGAAGCGGTTTTAGTGTGCAGCTAAATCTCCAGTGTCTTTTCCTGTGGACACGTCTGGCAAGATCAGTCTGAATGTGAATAAGACGTCTTGGTAACGTTCTGACTAAAGATGATAATGAAGTGATCTGAATGGAGTGCATTTAGTGAATCACTAAGATCCCAGGATGTGTGAAGCTGAATCTGACTTTGTTCCTGGAGTGCTTCGTCTTTAAACTCCATCTTTCTGTTTTGCAGAGTGATCCCGGTGGGTTGTCAGTACTAGAGCAGCTAGGCTTGAACCAAAGCTCTGATTTCTCCGACTCCAGCGTTCAGCAGAAGTTGGATGGACACCGAGAGCGCATTCGCAGGGAAATCCGGAAGGAGCTGAAGATTAAAGAGGGAGCAGAGAATCTCCGCAGAGCCACTACCGATAAACGCAATGCTCAGCAGGTGGAGAGTCAACTGCGGAGCTCCAATCGACGCCTGGACTCGCTCCACGCTCGGCTACAGGAGCTGGACGCTCATATCGTCGTCAAAGGGACGGATGATTCACGTGGTGAGTGGACGCTGACTGCTGGGCATGAGTCAGGAGGACAGCGATATCATGAAAGAAAAATTATTCATGTTTTGATTTTGAGAGAATGCACATGAATAAT
The DNA here is from genome assembly GCA_032357475.1 of Enteromius thamalakanensis. Lineage (NCBI taxonomy): Eukaryota > Metazoa > Chordata > Actinopteri > Cypriniformes > Cyprinidae > Enteromius > Enteromius thamalakanensis. The sequence continues at coordinate 20,124,471 of JAUCMT010000001.1, forward strand.
TCAAATAGTCATAAATACTTGAATGCAACAAAAACACATAAATTATAGATGCCTGAAATATTATTAATTAATGTTTTCCTATCAAAAACCCTGATTTTACACATTGCAAGTCACGTTTTTTTTTACTACTTATGCCTAGATGATGCTCCTCAGTCTCCGGGAGCAGAAAGCAGGTCTTCGGCACACAAGGAGAGAATCGCTGCTCTGGAAAGGCAGTTAAACATCGAACTCAAAGTCAAACAGGGGGCCGAAAATATGATCCCCATCTATGCCAATGGCTCCACTAAGGTATACAGATGCACACACACAGCGCTCTACAGAGTCTTTTATGTTTAGGGTTCCATTTATATGATGAAAAATACAATAAAAATAATACTGTTTTGTTTCTGTTGTGAAATAGTTGTGCTGCTCTTGTAGAAAAAAAATATTATATTTCTTCAGGAGGCTTTGATGCATATGAAGTAGATATAGGATTTGTTCATAAAAGTGCAAATCTTTTCTGCCAGTTTAATGCATCCTCGCTGAATGAGGCATAGTTGGCCTGTTGTTTGTTATGCAGTTTATGTAGACCGCAAGGCAGCTCGCTAGATTTTAGAACGGAGCCAGTGTGTTAAAAGATGTTTCCGCACTGTTTACTAACTACAATGGTGTGTGTTTGTATGGATTTTTAGGATAAGAAGATGTTGCAGACAGCTCAGCAGATGCTACAGGACAGCAAGACAAAGATTGACATAATTCGCATGCAGATCCGGAAAGCAGTGCAGGCCTACGAACACAACGATGACATACAGGGTATGACTGAGTGTGTGTGTGTTCATGCATTTGTGGTTCACAAGGACACAAATGTGTATAATGACATGGGTACTACAACGTAAACATGGTTTACTTCCTGCGTCCCTGTAAAACAAAAGGCTTAAAAATAAGTAGTAAAAAGTACTAAAGAGTTTTTTTTGTGAAATTCAAAAAGTGCACACAGTTTCCTGTAAGGGGTAGGTTTAGGTGAAGGACAATACCACGTACAGTATAAAAACCATTACGCCTATGGAGAGTCCCGTAAACCATAAATGCAAGTGTGTGTGTGTGCTACTGCATTGTTGCTTTTAGAGTCTGATTTCATAGATGAGCAAAGAACTAAACAGATAACCACCTGAATCCCAGAAGATTTCAGGGTGTGGAGTGTGCAATGTTTATGCAGTCTGGAGAAGAGCATGCACACACACACACACACACACACACACACACACACACACACGCACACACATACATATAAGCAGTGAGTGCAGGTCATGCAGATCAATAAATGTGTGTGTTATGACCCTCTCTCTCTTCCAGATTACTCCATCTCTACCATTCCCTTTATGCTTCATCACACAATCATACACACACACACACACAAGCGCACATACCTTTTGATTGACAGTTTACAGCAAATAGCTGTAATATAAAAATAAAACATGGAACAAAGACATTAAGTGGTTCATTTAAATTAAAAATGTAATTTAAATAAATAAATAAACGCATCTTTTTTGCAAATTTGTACATATATGAGCACTTTATATAATATAAATAGGTATATATGAAATATATATAAAAGTGTTCTTTTATAACATATATGTATGTATTGTGTGTATTTATTAGGTATATATAAAGACACACATATACAGTATATATTTTGAAAATATTACATATAAATATAAGTTATAAAATATATATATTAATATATAACCATAACATAATTTTTCTTGCATTATCATATATATATATATATATATATATATATATATATATATAGTAATTTGTTTGTTTACGTTTTTGCAGGACAAAATATAATTGAGATTCTCTATCATTAAAAAGCAAAGCACAAACACTAGTTTACATGCTTTCACATTTGACATATTTTTAATTATAGCTTATTATATCATAATTTAGATAGACCAGGGACTGTATTATATCGTATGAAACAAAAATGTTACAGGCAGCTTTAGGAAACACACACACTTTAATACTCCTGTATAAACACACCTTCAATGTGTACATGTGCACACCCACTCCTCAAGAGTGTGTTTCTGAAATTATGTCACTGCATTCGGCTTCATGCCTTATTAGGACATGAAACCTCTGCAGCCGATCCTTCAATACCTCTGTTATATGTTTTCTCATTATCCCTCCTAATCCACTCATTCAAGTGATGTTTTCCCTCCAACTCTCTCTTTTGTCATGTTTTTTTGCCCCTTAGTCTTCATTCGTAGCAGCTCATAGGGAAAAAATCGTGCTCTATCAATAAATGATTTTACTGGGACAGTCCTAACACAAGCACACGCATCTCGGCTAGATTAAAAATACATGAAAATCTGGAAATAGTAAACAGCCCTGCAGTCTCAATTATGTTAGGACATTGAGAGAAAGTTTTTTAAACACCCCCAATATTCCCTGCACTCAGGAGCTTTTCGTTTATTGACTGGAATGCTTTGAACTGCTTGTATTTCAGGCAGATTAAACTGATGAAAATAAATGTTTATATAAAACCCAGAACAGCATGTCAGTGTTTTTGATGATATGGCAGAATAATATAACACCACAGCATCTTAATCTTTCAGTTTATAATCCTTTAATAATCCTCTTATTTCTAAAAGTCTGTAGCTGGCAGCATGTTAGACCTCGGCTGATCTACAGTCATCTCTCCCAGTTTGCATAAGTGTAGTAATTACTATATGGAAACTCACTGTCCTGATCCAAAATCATCCCTCATCCTCTTTAAAGTCTGATAGATGCACACGACCTCATGTACCATCTATTGCATCTTAGACTCGATGTCTGTGTGGGGTTCACATTCAGTTCAATTTCATTATGGTTAATGGGTAGTTGACATTTCAAGCACTGACAATGCTTGCCTTTATGCGAAACATTTTAAACAGCTTGCAGTTTTTGTACTTTATATATGCATCTTCTTTCTTTCAAAGAGGTGGCGCAGTTTGCTGTTTGCATTCTGTGTTGTGTGGAATTATCTTGAAATGATGTTCTTCCTTGCTTTTTAATTATAAGAGTTGAAAGGGCTCTGACCCGTTAAGGCTAATAGCTTGTGTAATTCACTGAGGGAGTGAAATTGATAGACTGGTATGTCTGTTTGTGTGTGTCTCTTCAGGAAAGCCTGACCCGTGTGGTATGGAGCTACGGATCGAGGAGCTCAGACACCATTACCGTGTAGAGCACGCCGTTGCTGAGGGAGCAAAAAATGTCCTTAGACTTCTTGGAGCCAGTAAAGTACAGGACAAGAAGGCCATGTCAGAGGTATTGTACTAATATCGTTTATTATACTTGTATTGTTTGGGGTCAGTACGTTTTTTTATTTTTTAGAAATTAATACTTTTGTTGAGCAATGATGCATTCAGTTGATCAAAAGTGACAGACTTACATTGTTGCAAAACATTTCAGTTTCAAATAAATTCTGTATGTTCTATTCATTAATGAATCCTGAAAAATGCATCACGGTTTCTACAGAATTTGAACCGCACAAGTGATTTTACTATTGATAATAATAAGTGGGTTCTTGAGCAAATAAGCATATTAGAATGATTTCTGAGTGACCATTTGAAATTGAAGACTGGAGTAATGATGCTGAAAATTCAGCTTTGTCATCACATAAATAAATATTGTATAATATAGCGGTTTTCCCACTTTTTGCATATATCAAATAAATTCTTAATATATTTAGATAAATAAATGAACTATTAATACATACTTTAAAAACATCAAATCCTGTAGAGCACATTATACAGTGTTATTATGTTATATGTTTTTTAAGAACTTAAAGTCTTAACACAGCAAGGCTGCTAAATACCTTTTTAAAATTGACAGTGAAGAAAGTAAATTCTAAATGTCCTATTCATCAAAAAATTCTTAAATAAATATTTCTGAAGGATCCAAAATGTGTGTTATCAAATAAATTCTAATTCTAACCGATTCTAAATTCTACACGGTAAATGAAATATAAATATATTCTTTAACAACAAAAAAATCTTAAAGACCCCGTTTTACATAAACAACAGCTTTCAATGGATCTCAATGAAGTAAATGCTGGTTTTCCAGTTAAGTCAATAATTAATAAATGTTTTAATGTTACAGGTATTTTTGATGCCGCTGTACTCTTTTAATCCATCTCCCCTACTGTCTTCCTCAGGCTCAGTGCCGTCTGAGTGAGTCATCTCAGAGATTGGATCTGCTGAGAGATTCATTAGATCGGCGGTTAGCAGAACTTCCTGAGGATCATCCCAAAGCGTCAGTTATCAAAGAGGAGCTGGTTTTAGCCTCCTCGCCAGCGTTCAGCTCTCGACACGGCGCCCCCTACATGCACAACCAGTACTGCACACTCTCCAAACCCTCGCCGCTCACTGGTATATAAAGAAATCTTTTACTCCCATAAATGCCTGTTTATTTCGTTTAGTTTAATAATGTGTGTTTGTGTGTGCAGGCACTCTTCAGGTCACTTTGCTGGGCTGTGTGGGTGTGCTTGAGGTGGTTCCAGGACGTTCCCGCGGCAGTCAGGTAGTATTGCCTTGTTACAGTCCTGGAGAAGGACGGTCCTTTATGCGGAGTGGAAAAGGCCTGTACAGTCGCAGCGGCAGTGTTAGCGGAAAAACACCCCCTAAAACAGACGACCTCTCCTGTAAGTGCTAGTGTGTGTTTGGAGGATGTAGAATCGATGGTGTGATTAGTCCTTGGTTATGTGTGAATTTTGATATAACTGTCTGTTGTGTGAGTTGCATTAAACAGAGCAGGATGTAGCTTATACCGCATGGAGTGTTGTATTATCATGTTGGCGAGTGATTGGTTGACGTATTCAACACACTTACTGACAGAAATCATTTAGAGAGGGAACGAGAAATCAGTAAATATTGACCTTTGATCTCAGTTAAAAGATGTATTTGTATTCATGTCTCTGTGTGTGTGTGTGTGTGTGCAGCGGAGGTGAGTGCTGTACTGAAGCTGGATAACACAGTGGTGGGACAGACGGCCTGGAAGATGGTTGGAGAACAGGGCTGGGATCAGACCTTCACCATAGAGCTGGAGCGAGTGGGTTCATAGTTAATAGTAGATTTACACAGATTAGAAGTTCAGTGCCTGTTTCATTAATTAAAGCTCCAGGCTGTAATTATAATTACAACATCAAAATCCGTTGGCTGTGTAACATCAGCGACTTTACTGCTGAAACATCTCAAATAACTCGTACACAAGCAAGGGCATGCTATTGTTATCTGGGGGAAAAAAACAGATTGCACACGCAGAATGATTAACAGCCATGCAGATTAGGGCCTGCGTGGTTCTATGTCTTTTAGGATATGTAATATCTGTACAGTTATTTGATAAATGAAACAACACTGAGTTGCTGACTCTTTCTGATCTAACACATTTTATAAAATATATGCATATATGTATTTATATTTACATGATAAATATACACCGTGCACACGCATATCATGTAAACAAAAACTTTTATTTTGTATGCAATTACAAAAACACATAACAAAATTACTAAAACAGAAAATACAAGATATTTAAACATATTAATAAATACTATATGAATATATGTTGCAAATAATATTGAATAACTGGTCAAATGTAAATGTATAACTTCAATGCAGTGCAAACATCTACCAAATGTTTAAATAAAAGTAAATGTACTGTATCCCTTTGTATACGTGCTGTCTCTGATACTGATGTTGAACATTGTGCTGTTATGTGTGCAGTCCAGAGAGATGGAGATGGCAGTGTACTGGAGAGATTACCGATCGCTGTGTGCACTGAAATTTCTCAAGTTGGAGGATTTTTTGGACAACCAGAAACACAGAGTACAGCTAGAGCTAGAGCCACAGGGACTGCTGCTGGCAGAGGTACACACACATGTGCACTCAAAAATATGTTTCATCCCCCCCAAAAAAAGATTCCGCTTCAATGCTTTGTTTAGTGTGCTTTATACATGCAGCCAAACCAAAGAGATGCGCTAGAATTTAAATACGTGGGTTACATATGTGTACCATCTGTCTGCCTCAGGTTACCTTCTTTAACCCTGTGATCGAGAGGGTTCCACGGCTAAAGCGGCAGAAGAAAGTTTTCTCCAAACAACAGGGTAAGAGACAGATTAATGTTTTCTCTATTTACAATAAATGCAGTCATTTTATTATTAATTTATACAACTTGAGCTGACTTGAGTCATTTCATGTTGACTTTAATTTATGACGTGTGACTTGAATGGTTTTGAGCACCGTCTAGTGGTCAGAAGTTAAACAGTGTGTGTGTGTGTGTGTGTGGTCGCTTACAGGAAAAGCATTCTCGCGAGCTCGGCAGATGAACGTTGATATCGGCACATGGGTGAGGTTACTGAGGAATGCCATACCAACTGTCAACAACACAGGAACCTACAGCCCTCACGCACACACAGTACAGACAGGGTAAATCACACATACATTACACTACATGTGCATTCACAGATATCTGCAAATAATCTGCTGAGCGTGTACAATCTACATTCTGCAGTCTGCTGAGCGTGTACAATTTGTCCCCTAAATAAATGCTTTTAAGATGAAAATTAGTTTTGCAATTATATCGTTGTTCTATAGTTGTTATAATAATATCTTTTATTATTTTACATTACTTAAAAAGCTTTAACCATAGTAGTAATAGAAAATATTCTTGCTATTATTCAGACAAAATACATGTGTATTCACAGATAAGTATTGTAGTTTTACTGTTGTTATAAAATAATTTTTTTTTAATTTTTTTTTTGCAGTACTTACAAAGTTTCAATACTACAGTATAGTAATAATATTGATAATTATTATTATTTTTTAGACAAAATACATGTGTATTCACTCATATGTAAAAATAATTAAATGGATAATCTGCTTAGCATGTACAATTTTCCCAAATTTGCCCAGTTTACCAAAAAAAAAATGCTTTGAAGATGAATGTCACCGTTCCTGGCTGGTGGAATGATCTTCCCATCACTATCCCAAACGCCAACTCCCTTACAACCTTCAAACGACTGCTGAAAACCCATCTCTTCCGACACTACTTGACATCATAAAAAA
>JAUCMT010000001.1:20131655-20149603 GCA_032357475.1 Enteromius thamalakanensis
TGCCTACTATACAGTATTATGTGCACTTTCTAAGTTGCTTTTGCCTCTTTAGGACTAATTGCTTGCTGTTTCCCCACCTGTAAGTCGCTTTGGATAAAAGCGTCTGCTAAATGAATAAATGTAAATGTAAATGTAAATGTAAATGAATGTTAGTACGGTACATGTGTGCTGTTATTCTGTGATAATAATAATAATAATAATTAAGTACTTTTTATTTTACAGTACAAAGGTTTTATTAACTAAAGTAATAGTTAATTAATATAATTGATATACTTTACTACAATAAAATAAATAACTACTACTATTACTACTACTAATAATAATATAATATATGTATGGGTTTCTTAAAAGCAACAGTGTGAATTATTATTATTATTATTATTATTATTGTTACATTTATATTACTTTTATTATATGGGAAAGAACCAGGATATTGTCTACTTTATTTTTTGCTTTTACTTATTCTTTAAATCAGAACACATAAATGCTTACCTGCAGTCTGAACGGCAACTAGAGTACAACTCTAATATCAAATAAACAACTAGACTAAACAACTCATGTACTAATGTAAAAAACGGTGGATTGTGAGTTTGGTTGGCGTTACTTATCTGTATCTTTGTGTGTTACAGGGAGATATCGGTGGAGAAGTTGAGTTTAGACTATGACTCGCCGATGAAGGTGGACATTCGTCGAGATGTGCCGGATTCAAGCACTCCAGTGAGAGACACTCTATAACCCCTCCCCTTTCTCTTTAGCCACGCCCCACATCTAACTCCTCCCCTCTCTCTGCTTCTAGGCACAGGAACGTCAGCCGGACAATGAACCTTTCTCCGCTCCGGACGTCACCACACCTGAACGCCAAATCAGAACACATTCACTGAGCAGGTAGACTCAAACACACAATGTGAAGATTCCCAGGTGCACCTGAGCCTTTATAGTGCTTTCTAAAATTGTGTGTTTGTGTGTGTGCAGCAAACAGAAGAAGACTCCTTTGAGCCTGCAGGATTTCCGACTAATAGCTGTTCTTGGCAGAGGCCATTTTGGAAAGGTAGTCTTCATCCTCCCTGATCTTCAATCATTTCATTGATCCTACAACTTCCCTCTTTCTCTCTGAAATTGTAATCGTATCCGTGTCTGTCAGGTGCTGCTGGCGGAATACAAGAAGTCAGGTAGTATGTACGCCATTAAAGCCCTGAAGAAAGGAGACATTGTGGCCAGAGATGAAGTAGAAAGGTAAAGCAAAGAACTTAAGTTGTTTTTATTGTGTTTTCATGTAATGTTAACATTTGTACTGGTTTCTCTCTCTGCTTCTGCTTCAGTTTGATGTGTGAGAAGCGTATTTTCGAGACAGTGAACATTGCGCAGCACCCCTTCCTCGTGAACCTGTTTGCGTGTTTCCAGACCCCGGAGCATGTGTGTTTTGTCATGGAGTACACGGCGGGCGGCGATCTAATGATGCACATACACGCAGACGTCTTCACCGAGCCACGGGCTGTGTATGTTTACAGTTTTGTCAGGTTTTGCTACACCGTGGAATCAAAGAAACTAAAAAATTTCTTACTTTTGAAAATAATCTCTTATGCTCACCAACACTGCGTATATCTGATCCAAAATACATTAAAAAAAGTGTTTAAAGTGACTTTTTTCTGTTTTAATATATCTTAAAATGTAATTTATTACTGTGATGCAAAGCTGAATTTTTATGTGTGTCACATGATCCTGTAGAAATGAGGGATGAGTAATATCATCTCTTGTTGTTATAAAAGCAGTTTTCATGCTTAATATATTTGTGGAAACCATTATACATTTTTTTTTATGTAAAATTCCTTGATAAATAGAAAGTTAATTTATTTAAAATATCATTATTTTGTAACGTTTTGGCCCAGTTTCATAGACATGGCTTAGCCTAAGCCGGGATTTAGCCATAGTTCAATTAGGACATTTTTTGTAATTTTTATAAACATGCCTTAGAAAAAAGCATTACTGGTGTGCAGTCAGTTTCTTTTTATTTAACACATTTTAGTCTGGGACTAGGCCTAAACCTTGTCTGTGAAACCAGGGGTATTTTTAAGTGAAACTTTTGATCCATCAGAAAAACAATGCAAACAAAATAGTACTAATTGTATTTTTTCCCCAGCTGATTTTCAAAATTTTGCTTTTTTTTTTTTTTCTACATTTTACACAAATCCAAGAATTCCACACAAAAGGGGAAATGCCTCATATCACTTGCAAAAGAAAAGCATTGCATTTAAAATATCACAAACACACATCTCAAAAACAAACACCTTAATGTTAAATCCTGTAAGATTTTAGAGTAAGAGTGCATAGTGTGCATATTAAGAATTGTGTGTTGGTTTTTGCAAAAATGTGGATACCACTTTATATTAGGTGGCCTTAACTACTGTGTACTTACATTTAAATGAATCATTTGGTGTAATGCACTTTTTGTGTACATACACATTTTTACATTTCTCCTAGATCTTAAAAAAACTATATGTAATTACATCTGTAGTAAATATTTGTGCTTACATTTATAATTATAATTATGTATCCCACCTTAATAACAATAGAAGTGTTTTTCAATACAATATGAACACACATGACCATAAACTTTAGTATATGTTGCAGGGACATAGAGATTAACGTTTTTGTGTATGAGGTACTTTAAAGAATTTGCTGTGTGATATTTTGGTTTTGGGATATAAGATAAAGTAGAAAATGTAATAAAAAAGTTCACTCTTCCACTTTTTTTGTTGACTATTTGAATTGATGTTTGTGTGTGTTTCAGGTTCTATGCTGCTTGTGTAGTTTTAGGGCTTCAGTTTTTACATGACAACAAGATTGTGTACCGGTGAGTGTGTGAGAATTGTGTGCACACGTTCTAGCTTTATCTAAAGATGTGCATACATATCTTAATCTATACATGTGTTTTCCCTCCCAGAGATCTTAAATTGGACAACTTGCTGCTTGACACCGAGGGTTACGTGAAGATCGCAGACTTCGGATTGTGTAAAGAAGGTAATGATTCTTCCTTTTTTCTTGTTCACCTACTTTTGATTGTGTTTGATATACAAAAAGCATTTGTCAGACCTGTTTTTGTCTCGGTCTCAGGTATGGGTTTCGGGGACCGGACCAGTACGTTCTGTGGGACCCCTGAGTTTCTGGCTCCTGAGGTTTTAACAGACACTTCATACACCCGGGCCGTGGACTGGTGGGGACTTGGAGTGCTTATATATGAGATGCTGGTTGGAGAGGTGAGGAATTTGAAAAGTTAGAAATGTTTTGTCAGTTTTAGCATGTGTCTGATCCAAAACTGTATTTCTAGTCTCCGTTTCCAGGTGATGATGAAGAGGAGGTTTTTGACAGCATAGTGAATGATGAAGTTCGTTATCCACGGTTTCTCTCCTCAGAGGCCATTGGCATCATGAGGAGGGTAAATATCTCAAACTGATTATTTTGAGCTTACCTACATATCTTTTATTTGGCTAGTGCAGCAGACATGTCCTGCTGAATGTTTTACCCCATGTGATTCTCTGTTTATGATGTTATGTAAAGCTGGAGTGTGGATAAATTGACATTTTATACATTTTCATATCATGTTAAACAGTTACTAAGGAGAAATCCAGAAAGGCGACTGGGTTCCAGTGAGAAAGACGCAGAGGATGTAAAGAAACAGCCTTTCTTCAGGGTAAGAGAGATCTTTAGTTTAAAGTGGCTGTTATGTCATTTTAAAGGTGGCTAATATTGTTTTATGAGTCTCTTAAAGCAGGTTTATGTGTGTGCAAGGTCAAAAAACACTTTAGTTTTCTCTGAAAATAGATTTAATTTTACCCCATTTCTAAATGATTCGTAAACGACTCGTGTGAAGCAGTTCGAAGACTCAGTCTGTCTAAACCCCTCCTCTTCGTGAGCCCTCACTGCTGTGATTGGTCAGATGTCGCAGTCCTTTATGATTGGTCTACCACTACAGCGTGTGTCGGAAAACGAAACACCCATTGCCATAACTGAACGAAATGACATGATGGAAATAGGACTGTTTGTGGGCGGGGCAAATTGTTTGCGATGTAGAATGTGGGCGGGCATTATGCAAATATGTTACCCAGTGACTTGTGGGCGTAAATGTCAATGAATTCGTCAGTCAATGAAAAGCTAATTATTAGTTATATATCAATTACATTTTAAAATAAATAATAAATAAATAAATGTGATATTTGTGATATAGTGTAATTATAAGCTGCAATTTAATTATCTGATGCGCTGGGTTTTTCAGAACCCCTACTAATCACAACGTTATGAATCCTGTATTAATTTCTAATATTTAAGTGGATTGTTGTTTTTTGTTGATGTGTATAATTATTATTATTTTTTTTTACATTTATAACAGATTAAATATTTTATATTTTTATATAAGAATTTTATTTTTTTTTAACCAGTTATCGTTTACATTTTTATATAGTTATATATATTATTATATATTAAATTATATATAATATAATTTCAACATCTGTGTATACCTTTTTTTAAAATTAGTGCTGCATTTTTATTTTTGCTTTCCATGTTTGAATCACGACATAAATTCTAACATAACTATATGCTCATACATGTCCTTTGGCTTTTCAGAATATGGACTGGGAGGCGCTTCTCCTGCGTAAACTCCCTCCTCCCTTCCTTCCGACTATCGGGAACAAAGAAGACGTCAGCAACTTTGACGAGGAATTCACAGCAGAAGCACCGGCTCTCACGCCGCCTCGTGAACCCCGGGTGCTCTCGCGAAAGGACCAGGACAGCTTCCAGGACTTTGACTATGTGTCTGACCTCTGCTGAGAGAGTCTTTACTGTGATAGTGCTGTAGAGACACATTTCTGCTCCGTGACTTAGCCACGACGAGGACAAGAGCGGCCAATCTGAGTGTTTTGCATCGATTATGAATGTGCTGGACCTGTGAACACTGTGATGGAAGAAAGAGGAGGCAGTTAAACAATTAAAACCGGATTAAAAACAAATCTTGTTTCTTGCCAGCAGGTTTAAAGGTGCATTTGATCATTTTTGTGTGTGTGTGTGTGTGTGTGTGGTTCAGCTCAGACTGACACCTAGTGGATTGGATGAAGCATTACACTAAAGTGGTCGGTTACTGATACAATCGTAGAAAAGCATTATTTACAGTTAGCCATGATTCATTTATTCAACTAGTGAAAGTCAAGTGTATTATTGGACAGGTGAGGGCCATTCGCCTGGTCATGTGATCTCAAAATGGTTATTGATATGAATAGAGTCTTTCTCTCTCGTGAACTTTATTCAAAATTACTATTTATTTCTTTAGGCATAAAACATTTTTTAATGAAGAGAAGAAAATGATTAAGTGCACCAATAAACTTGTTAACATTTTTGGTTTGTTTTTAAGTTACATTTTTTACTTCTTAAAAATGCGCCTTTTCTTATTAAAGGCAATGTGAAAGTAATTTTTAAAACTTGACAAAACAAGCATATTGGAATTTAATAGAGCAATCCTTTTTGAGGACAGCTTGTTCTCCGTTCATTAAGTGCACTTTTAGTATGGTTACCTAATTTTTACAAAAACAAACAAACCTTGTATATAAAGATGGTTTAAAGACAAAAAGCCTTAAAATATCATTCCATCAATGTCATGCCCTGGTGTTTGTTCTTACTGTTTGGGAAACAAATGGCTAGAAAATTAAATTTGGCTACAGCCGGGAAACAAAAAGATTGTGTTTTACATTTTAAAAATGACAGCATGACTTAGTCCATTCATTTAGTTTTAAATACTGTTTTTCTGAATCAGGTTTCTTTTTGTGTTTTTGAGAGTGCAGTAGCTCATGTGGGAGAACTGAGTTTATGTCATTTACAATAGCATCATGTAATATCAGAGTACATCAAGACAGTGCCGTGACGAAATGACAGATCATTTTGATTCAGACCTAACAAGGTTATCAAATAGAATTTCTAATATTAGGTCTTTGTACTGGAGTAAAGCAGATTAGATTGGTGTTCATTATTTTCAAAGGTCCGATCATTGATTTTGTTTGTTGCTGAAAGTACATCTGTGAACATTTTTTGACAGTAATTGGATGAAATGATAAATCTGAGCAAAAGGGTATAAAACCACTTCTTGTTTAAAGAGTCGATGGCCTCAAACAGCAGATGCGATGTCTCTAATTTTATAAATGCTTTTAAATAGATATTGGTTTCCACAAAACAAGATATCTGTTAAATAGAAAAAGGTATTTGATTTTTATTTTAGTCATACAAATGAATGGTGACTAGTGACTGTTATGTGTTAGTTCTGGTTTCACACACTTTATTACCTCAGAGCTGTTTTGATGACTTTGAAACATCATTTTGTGCAGTTTTTTATTATTTGGTTTGTGCAAATGACACACCAAGACATATCTGTTACTTGTGTAAATGAGGCCAGGAAGTGTGTGCTGTGCAGGTAAACCTCACCCCCCTGATCTCAAAAAGAGGCACTCTAGCGACTGACGCTGAAAGCCTCCCATGCCGGAGACCTGGGTTGCGAGACCCGCTCGGAGTGACGACAAGTTGTGGTGGAAGTGGACCCAGTGGGGTTACATTGGTGCCGTGACCCGGATGGGAGTGAGGTTTAGGGGGGTGAGTGTAACGGAAGCCAGCAAGTGTGTGCTGTGCAGGTAAACCTCACCCTCCTGATCTCAAAAAGAGGCACTCTAGCGACTGCCGTTAAAGGCCTCCTTATTAGAGCGCCTGCCTCCCATGCTGGAGACCTGGGTTCGAGATCCGCTCGGAGCGAGGACAAGTTGTGGTGGAAGCGAACCCAGGGAGGTTACACTTGCAAGGAGCAGATTAATAATGATTTTTTTTTAGCATTTGATTTTACACAAACACATGATGGGATGAAGCCAAAAAATGTACACACTCTGAACAAAGTGTAGCAAAACTTTATAATGCATACATTAAATATTTGTAAATGAAAGACTTGTGTATCATTTAACAACACGTTTCCTCCTTTTTTCCCCTCAAATGGTTAACTGTCTGCAGACTAATGCATGTCCTGTGATATTATAAGTTGTATTTATAAAGCTGTTGTTGAGATGACCCCATGTGTGTATTGTTGTGTTGACTATCACTATATATTTTTACAAACTTACCCGAATTAAACAAGAACCTTTTTTCCTGTTAAAACAAGAACTTGCTCCACTAGTTAGTTTTTATTTTCAAAAATAAAAACGATCAGGAACAGTAATAAATATAACAACAGCACATAGGAAACAAAACAGTAATACACCATTTGCACAAGACTGCATTAGCATCATGTATATATTATTAATTAATGTATATTTATAACACTAAACTATTATATAAAATTAAAAATATCATGATTACGCCTTTTTTTCTGACTGCCTTTTTTAATTTGTCTCTATTATACACTTATCTTTTGAGCAAATGCGAATTGGAAAAAATGCATTTCCCCATTTTCTGCTCTCGAAGTTTACATAAAAATAACAACTTCCGAAATAAGAGCTAAAAAGACTCTACTGGATAACTACACAAAACTTATAAGGATTCTGGTGCGTATATTTCTAATATTAATATTGGTGTAAAATATATTATTTCTTTCATTGTCCGCTAGAGGGCAGCAAAAGCGCTGTGTTCCCTTCACTCGCCGCTAGAGGGCAGCGAAAGCGCTGTGTTCCCTTCAGTCGCCGCAAGAGGGCAGTAAGTCGCGGCGCTCGATGGTGCTGCTGAAGTTTTCAAGATGTCGTCGCTGGAGCAAAGACTCTCCCGAATCGAGGAGAAACTCAAGCAGGAAAATAAAGAAGCGCGCAAACGAATCGACCTGAACATCGACATGAGCCCGCAGCGGTCGCGTCCCAGGCCAAGTGAGTATGTGAGAGAGTGAACGAGTGAATGAGCGCAACGGCGGAGGAGTGAAACACCTTCTACATGATATAAACAAACAAACCGATCAAATCCTGACACCTCACTCACACTGACTCTCGTAGTTCTTTGTTAAAGGTCTGCTGGGCTTAGTTCATCAGGTTTTGTGCTCCAGATTGTTCACTACAGGTTTGTTCTTCAAAATAAATAATAAAAGATCTGCCAGTCAGCTCCCAAGCGTTAGCCTGGCGGCTAGTTAACGTTAGCTGTGTTTAGCAGGCCCTGACCTGATACTCGCATATCAGTCTGTCTGTTTCTCACATAGCTCTCTGTGTGTCTGTCCACGTCTCTTCTCACACAAAGACAGGCTTCTAGTGGGAATATTTCCATTTAGAAAGGCTGTTGGTGTTTAGGGTTGTTAAATCATCAATCATGACAGACCTTTATTGTTGTGAATTGCTAGTTTGGTTTTTCTGAGACTGTCAGTAGTCTGTATTTAGAGCAAATTAATAATTTTTATTTCATCTCCTTTATAATTTAATGTCTTTAGCTTTTTTGGTCCCTAGGGAGGACTGTCTTGGCATCATGGCCACATTGTAGTGACCATGATGAAGGGGTCATGTCAGGCGTGTTTTTTGACAGCTATAGATAGTATTTTAACATGAATTTTCTGTACTAGTTAGGGGGTTTTCCTGCGTGTAAGGTCCTCCACATGCTGACAGCCTGGTTGAATTGATGTGCTGATGTCCAGTACATTACGTTCCTGGATGCTCCGTGTTCATATCAGTTTCATATCGGTCTTTTGGTGGCTTTTTTTGAATCAAAAACACTTATAGTTGGTCAATTGTTTGTGTTTATATTACGCAGAAATTATTTTGTTGCGTGCTTGTGGACAGTGATTGAAGATGTGCAAACTGATTCCTTATCCATTATTCACGTTGGACATGGCAAATGAGAAGGAATGCATATATATAATAACATGAAACATGAGTTGAAGGAATAGTTCACTCAAAAAGAAAATTACGGCACATTTTACTCACCCCCAATTCATCCTAGGTGTATATGTCTTTCTTCTTTCAGACGAACACATTCAGAGTTTTTTATTTTAATGTATCCTGGGTCTTCCAATCTTGGTAATACTGGTGATGCTCTGTAAATTTGATATATCTCCAAGTGCTTGGTTGTAAAAATAACCTATGTGCCTATCACATGTCCTCTGAAGCAGATCGATGGGTTTTTGTAACGAAAATATTTCTAGTTTTAAAATGATAGTAACTGGCTTCCGTTTACGTTGCGTCATGTATGTGCTTTGACGCAGTTCATCATCATCAACTTTATTCATGAAGCGCTTTAAAAAGCCACAGCTGACCGAAAGTGCTGTACATTGAAACTAAAACAATCAACATTCAAAATTCAAAACATACAAATGCATTTATGAATAAATAACTTATTAAGAAACTAAGTCTCGCTAATACGTGTTCGTCTAAAAGAAGAAAGTCATATACATCTAGGATGGCTCGGGGGTAGGGCTGGGCGATATATATCATACGATATATATTCAAACCTTCTGAAGAGTCATTTTATAAAATAAAAATATTTATTGATATGCATGACTTCTGGCTGAATGATGACCGATGAACAAACCTTTTTTTTGTTGATTGTGTGAGATTGTATTTATTGTTGCGTATGTGAGTTAGACTAGTAATTTCTTATATAAATAGCTTATTTCAGTTCAGTTATTCAGTCTTTATTTGTTTAATTGTTTAATGAGCAATTCAAGAGTATAGTTCCCAAA
Source organism: Enteromius thamalakanensis (assembly GCA_032357475.1). Classification (NCBI taxonomy): domain Eukaryota; kingdom Metazoa; phylum Chordata; class Actinopteri; order Cypriniformes; family Cyprinidae; genus Enteromius; species Enteromius thamalakanensis. Next base: position 20,141,323 of record JAUCMT010000001.1, read on the forward strand.
TAAATTTGGTTGTTGGTTTTTTTTTTGAATGGCAATTTTTCTTTTCCCTGTAATTGATCATAGTTTCAGCTGCTGAGTAAAGGATTTTCTCATGCATTTAACTACATTCTGGTTCTGTCATCTGAACACGCGTGGCAGTATTATAGGCTAGACAGAGTGTGATCGTGCTGAAAGTGAATCATAATGTTTGAAGAGAGGGAAGGTTTCTGTAGGTGTGTGTGGGCTTCTAGTAATGAGTGTGTGTGTATTTTCTCTCCTCTGAATCTAGTCATCGTGATCCAGCTCAGTCCAGCTCCAGCCCCCTCCCAGCGCGCAGGTACCATCACCATCATCATCATCATCATCACGCTGCATCACCCTCTCTCTCCCTGTCTCTCTTTACCTTACAGGTTACATGCACTACATCACCCTCTCCGTTTCGCTCTCTTCTTTCTCAGTCATTCTTCTCTATTTGTAAAATTCCACCTGTCACATGAAATATCATTAGTTTGCATTTATACATGCACAATATGAAATGAAATGGTGTTCAAGTGAGCTTGTATTTATTAGTAAATAAATCAATATCCAGATTTGCTGCTCAATAAACATTTATTATGATTATTATTTGTTTAGGGAACACAACCATTCTCTTACTTGCTTGTTCACTTAGTCTCTATCTTCTTTTCTTTCATTCTCTCATTCTCTTTTCCACCTTAACATGAAGAGGGAGCAGCACGCGTGTGTGTTTTTTGAGAGTCTGAGACCTGTGTGTAGGATGAAGTGTTTTGTTGGGAGATCAGACATTGTGCATGTTGTGGCTATAACTGCACGGCCCGACTGTGAGCGAACACGTCCGCACACAAACATGAAGCTATGGCGCCACTCGACAGGGTGTTCTGTGTACTGTAACTTGGGTTTGAGCTTGTCTGGCCTCTCCTGTCTCTCGGCGCTCTGTCCGTTCTTTTCGGGGCGAGACGGCTTCGGCTCTGTTTTCTGCACAGATGTGGATTACGGCCGTGTAGGCTGGTTGTGTGTTCAGTAGGTGTTTCTGCACCAAACCGCTTGACCTCACTGACTAACCCAAGCTAACCGATTCTCTCCCAAGAACAGGTTTTCCTGCGGAGGAATCAGAAGTTCGACGGTTATCCATTTCTCCTGAAAAAGCCGTGTTGTTTCTATGCTCAAACCTGTAAAATGTTTAGTTTTGCACGGTCAACTGTCACCCTGTGGTGACTTCTGCTTGTCCCGGTGCATGCTGGGAATGCTAACACTAACTCCAATGGCTGGTTTTCACTGTTTGGCAGCCCTTGTCATTTCTGTGTGTGAGTGTGTCTGATCTTGGCATGACTTGGACGTTATATTTGACTGATTTTCTTCAGGATTTGAAATGGTCACAGATAGACCTTATTGAATCTTGGTTAGCTGTCATATTCTGGACCCTCACGCCTGAGGATCTTAATTTAGGGTTCTTGACCATTTATTAACATTCGTCCCAATAATGAGTGCGTATTGGCTTCCTGTCTTCTGTCTTTTCTGAACCTTCTTCTCTTTCTCTACAGCTCTACAGTTACCATTGGCCAACGATGGAGGAAGTCGCTCGTCTTCTTCAGAAAGCTCTCCTCAACACCCCTCGTACCCTAGCAGACCCCGACAAATGCTTACACTTCCCCCCCCATCCTACAACCTACAGAAGAGCCTGGAGAAGTATGTGACACTCCCAGCACAGTGTAGTAGTTCATTACATATTATTATAGTCTTGGTGTGGTAATCTGTTCATTCTTTGTCTTCAGTGCTGAAATTGACCAGAAGCTGCAGGAAATCATGAGACAAACAGGATATCTAAAGATTGACGGACAGGTGAGTCTACAGTTGTTGTCTTTAAGTATTGAAGTGGGAAAAGAATCTGACCTCTTGTGTGTGTGTATGTTTTTCAGCGTTACCCTGCAGAGGTGACGGATCTGTTCAGTGAGGGGGAGATCGGCAGTGGAACCTGTGGACAGGTGTTTAAAGTTCGCTTTAAGAAGACTAGCCATGTCATCGCAGTCAAGGTTGGTTCTGCTCACAGTTTCTCTGCTCAGTCTGTTGTCCTTGATAATAGCTGTCTTTTTTTTGGGGTTTGGACCAGGGTTTCAAAAATGTTGATCAGCAACCCCTACATATGTTGAATCCCTTGCAAGGGACAATATTTGTAAATTCTAAAATCAATAGGCCTCAAATTATTTGGTGACCATCTTGGTTTGTGAATTGCTTTTAAGATTTATACTAAGACAAATATAATATACTATAATAAATATAAATATCACTTAAGTGGCATGTATATTGTTAATGTGTTAAAGCCAAAAGAAATTCAGATCAAACACATTTTTGGATGTTAGGGTTTGTGTATCTATTCTTGTAGTTACCTTGTAATTACTGAGTCATTAAAACAGCAGTTAAGGCAGCAGTAATTACTGTTTACTAATTACATCACTGCTCTTGGTTTGTGTTGTTTTAGTAGTGTTTATGTATGAGCATGTGTGTTATTCCCCGCAGCAAATGAGGAGGACGGGTAATAAAGACGAGAATAAGAGAATCCTCATGGATCTGGATGTTGTGTTGAAGAGTCATGACTGTCCGTACATCATTCAGTGCTATGGAGCAATAGTTACCAATGTGAGTAACACACACACATCCTGGGCTCAATTATTGCTACAGGGTCTGTGGCACGTTGCTTTAATTATTGTTTTATTGGGATTTCAGTACTTTTTAAAATAGTAAAAGTGGCCGGATGTTTTACCAATCTTTTATTACTTTCAAAATAATAACTGTTTTTTTTTAGCTACCAACCTGAAAATGTGTGTATATTTCTGAAATTCTGTTCAATCTATTTCTGATTGTAGCCATGTATGCCATATTTACTCCTTAAGTACGAAAATAAAAATTTACAGATTGGACCTTGAAGTTGAAATTAGGGTTGGGTCACTAGACGATACCATCGTCCATTGCCGAGCTGATGCTGAGCTGGCACCGCGATCCTCTGCCGCAGCAGCAGCACCAAGCTCGCTTAATCTATGGCGGCAAATCTATGCCATTAATAAGCAAGTACACCATTGATGCTGGCGAGCGCGGTAAATCATTTCCGCGAGCTCATTTCAAACCCTCGCGATCATTCCTTCGCTCGATCCTCTCTCACCTGCTCGCGCGAACACTGTTATTTTTGGCAGTCGCGGGGCAGGGCTTGGTGTTTTATTTACAACTAATCATCGTCCATCGCGATGTTTCACATTAGACATCGGACGATGCCAAATTGGTCAACATCACAAATGAATACCATTGCTTTATGTTATATGTGTTGAATCTACCTGAATTGTTCATTGGTGTCTTTTCTCTTATTTTGTAGACGGATGTGTTCATCGCCATGGAACTAATGGGAACTTGTGCAGAGAAGCTGAAGAAGCGGATCCAGGGGCCAATACCAGAGGCCATTCTGGGAAAGATGACCGTGGCCGTAAGACTTAGTTTATATTCACCTGATTCAGAATGGCATCTATTATTGGTTAGATATTGGCCGGTTTACAAGTTGAACCTCGACTCAGATCTCTTTTATCTTGTTCTTCTGCTTTTCATATGTAGATTGTAAAGGCTCTGCTTTATCTAAAAGAGAAACATGGTGTCATTCACCGAGACGTGAAGCCATCTAATATCCTGTTGGATGACAAAGGGCAGATCAAACTGTGTGATTTTGGCATTAGCGGCCGACTGGTAGATTCTAAGGCCAAGACTCGCAGCGCTGGCTGTGCTGCGTACATGGCGGTAAGCACATGGTCCCAAAGTTTGAGTTTTAGAGTCAAAAATTGTAATCTAATAAATCTTATGAAGTGATATATTATGCATCATGCATTTCCACCTAGCCTGAGAGAATAGACCCTCCAGACCCCAGTAAGCCAGACTATGACATCAGAGCTGACGTCTGGAGTCTTGGCATTTCTCTGGTGAGTTCATTCTACGTTTTGTTGAGCCAACACTTGTTTACTTGGATGACTTTGATGACCAGCAGTTGGATTTGTGTAGGGGTGTTATATAATAAAATATGATTATTTAATTTTCATCACAAGTTTGCGATCACAAATACTTTTATTCAGCTAGTAATTAAAAAGAATTCACCTCTGCAGTCAGTTATTTTAAAGTGCAGTAATATTTTACAATATTTTGATTTTTACTCTAATTTTGATTAAATAAACGCAGCCTTGGTGAGCACAGTAGACTCTTTGGCTCCAAACTTTTGAATGTTAGTGTAAATCCAAGTAAAGGGCTGTATATCAACAGTCTTCATATGCAACTGTAAGTAATTTTTCTTCCTCACCTGTAGGTGGAGCTAGCCACGGGACAGTTTCCTTACAAGAACTGCAAGACAGACTTTGAGGTCCTCACCAAAGTTCTGCAAGAGGACCCGCCGGTCCTTCCTCTCACCATGGGCTTTTCTCCTGACTTTCAGTCCTTCGTCAAAGACTGGTACACTCACTTAAATTTACATAAACGTGAAATTTTAGCACTGGTATCTGACTGTTGGGTTAATGTGAGTTTTCTGTCTCCACAGCCTCACAAAGGATCACAGAAAAAGGCCAAAATACCACAAGCTGCTTGTAAGTCTCAGTCTCCCATGTAAATTAAGCATTTGTTGTTTCAAGAATATTCTGTCATTAATTACTCGCCCCAATGTTGTTCCAAACCCCATAAGACTTGTTCATCTTTGCATCACAAATGAAGATATTTTTGATGAAATCTGAGGACTTTCTGTCCCTCCCGTAGACAGCAAGGATCTTAACACGATCAAAATCTTTAAAAAGAGTCCATGAGAAATCAGTGGTTCATCCGTAATTTTACAAAGCTATGAGAGAATACTTTTTCTGCACAAAGCAAAAGATAACATAATTTCTTGTAAAACAACAGATTTTCATTTTTGGGTGAACCATCCCTTTAACATCAAACATCTTGTAGAGCCTGTTATGATCATGTATTCACACTAGTGCATTTTTCCCATAGGAACACAGTTTTATCCGCCGTTACGAGGTGTCAGACGTAGACGTGGCGGGCTGGTTCCAGACAGTGTTGGAGCGCACAGAGTCTCCTCGCAGCAGCCAGTGCTTCAGCCATCACCAGCTCCACTCTCTCTTCAGCAGGTAGCCAGGCGGAGAACGAGAGAATCGGGAGGGATGGCAGGAGAGAAAGAATGATGCGATTGTCACAGGTTGATTTAGAGACACAGGTGGACAGGTTTAAAATCTAAATTGTGTCAGCGAGAAAGACGAAGGATGGAGTGGAAATGGACCGTTTGAGCGATGGCCGAAACAAAAGAGAGAATGTTCATTTGGGAGTTTGACTGATCGACAGACAATCCTGGGCAGGTTTGAAATATTTTTGTCCTCCTCATCCACCCATCAAACAGGATGGACCATTACAGGTTGCAGTGTAACAGTCACTGTGATGCACGCTCACACACACGCACATTTACAGTAGCACACTGCTTCACTGACCGCTGTGTAAAGGTTAACCACAAGAGCAAGCGTACAGTCCGTTCACTTCAAAATCCAAATCCACATGTCATGAAGTTCTCCGTAGCCCCTTACTCAGGGACTGAACAGAGTAGTCGAACAACACTGTGCAATGGTGTGTGTGTGTGTGTGTGTATGTGTGTGTGTGTTATCAGTCCTAGCTCTTCGCTTTCCTCTACGGTTTAAGCCGTTAGGTGAATCTAAGCAATTAGTGAGATAATAGCAGTGTGGTATATTGAAAACTATGTTTTATAGAAGTGTTTTTTGCTAGCAAGCATCAGCAGATGTTTCAGTAATAGTAATCTGTACTTGAAGAGTTAGTGATTCGTAGTCGTAGAGCTTATCCTTGGTGTTTAGATTGTTATAACTAGTCCGGTCAGGATTTTCATGTATTGAAGTAGATATATTGGCTAAGAGAGAAGGTTGTATATTAAGATTAAATTAGTGGTGGACCGATAAGATACCAACTAAAAGTGACTTATTTGTTTAGCAGCATTGGTTAAACCAATCTGCTTTGATCAATGGCAGAAATGTTATTAGAAACGTTGTGTAATTCCGTTACTCTGGTCATTCAGAAATGACACGCTTCACTTGCATTAACTGATTATGATATCTAGAAACAATAAAAATGGACAAATATTGGATTATGTATCGGTCTATCACTAGATAAAACACAAAAAAATTAGCCCAGAATGTGTAAAGTTGTACACAGTGCACACCTCAGGAAGACAAGTGTTAGAAATGTGTATTTTAACCAGATTTAGCCATGTGTTGTTACAGACTTATAGCGCGAGGAAGAAACCGCAATCAAGTCACCAAAAGCATAGATGAGACGTTATCATAGTCACTTAAGAGTGGTTTGTTTCGAGCGTTTCCTCCTAAAGAATGAAAAAAAACGGCTCGTCATTTCTCCTCTGATACCCGACTCATCTACCCAGACCAACCGTTCATCTCATTCTCTTCACCGTTCTCATTTTCCCATGAGCATTTGAGTTCCCGCAAACCAAAGCTTGGTTTTGTTTGTTTATTTGACACAGCACTGCTTTTTATTTAAAATTTTTTCTGCCGAGCTGTTGTTCTCCGAGGATTTCAGCACCTGCTCGTGGGTCGTGCTGAAGACGTTCAGCGACTTTCACAACCAAAGCTGTAGAGTTTGAGATTCACTGCTTTAAAAAGCCAAATCACTGCTAGACCGAGCGAGGAAGCGTGTGGAAAGAAAGAAAATATGACCGAGCGAATTAGCAAAGAGAGATTTAGATGGTAACGGTACGTCGAGATGAGAAGTACGGTGTTGTATAAGGGAAAGAGTAATGCACGTAGGAGAGGAAGGCATATGGAAAGTATTAAAGAAAGTCTCCAGTGAAGTTTTATAGAAAGTATTGGCTGATTTTTAAAGAGACAGGTGTTGGTGGTTTTCTAGATCGCTAGCTGGGAGTTGCATAAAAGCTTTCAATCGTTTTGAACCAATGCACCAATTTTTATTTTTAGGGGTTGAGTAGGTTTGCGTTGTTTTTGCATCTTACTGTTTTTCATTATCCTTGAAACTTTGTTTGCTGTTATTATTATTATATTTATTTATTATCTTACTTGCTGCTACTGTTTACTTTAGATGCTGCTGTCAATGATTATATTCCCCAAAGGAAAACCTTTTTTTTTTTTTTTCTGAACCAAATGCATAAAACACTGCAATGTCTACACATTTACCAAATACGAAAATAATTACCTGTAAAATGCACGACGTGATCCTTTAAGAGGAAAAGAGAAAGCAAACGGGGAAGTAAATATATAGACCTATATCTATATTTATATCGAAATAGTTTGTTTTTTAAACTGCGCCACTATGCCAACTCACAAAAACGTCGCCGCTCACTGTAGGTAACTAATAAGAATGACTTCCTGTTATTAGTATGAAATAAGAGACACCACCTGGTAATATCTATATATATTTGAGTTAGATATCCTTGCACCGTAACTCCTAATTGTCCTGCTGTGTCCATCCTGCGGTGGATGAATTCGTGAGTTTCGAATACATTCTGCTCTTGAAATATTTCATGCAAATGTGTTTTTAGTCAAGGAAATCCAGATTTGAATCCAATAGACGAATCAGTCAAAGGCTCAGAAAATATGTCCGATGCGAACACTATAGCAATGATCTGTAACCGTTTACCTCCCAGTAGCTTCTTCACTCCTTCCAGATGCCAAATAGAATTTCTAACAGGACTTAACACTGACTTCCTGTTTGGCGTTGAAGTTCATCACAGATACTGTGGTGCCTGCCTGTCTGTCTGTCCGTCATTCTCTCAGTAGACCTTATAGATATGACCGCAGCATTACACACCAAAGGTGTCATCAATAAAACAAATTCAAACCAGTGGCGTTGTCGTCATTAGGGGGATTATTGTTATACTAGATGATGCTGGATTGTTATTCTGAGGACCTCGGATGAGGGATACACAGCTTCATGGATGTAATTTTCTGTCGGGCAGTGACAGGGTCACCCTTCACTGTTGGGGTTTTATTTTGGTGACACGCATGCACACACACACCTCTATGGAAATACGATCTGAGAGGCTAATCTGTATGGTTTATTTTTGGTTTAAAGTGTACTTCTATTTCTTTTTTCTGGCACTATTTTAATTTGTAATTACCATTTTTTTTCTTTTATTTGTTTTTGAAATCAAAGCATCAGTTATTTTATATATATATATACACTATATTACCAAAAGTATTCGCTCACCTGCCTTTACTCATTCTATGAACTGAAGTGCCAT
>JAUCMT010000001.1:20188762-20218293 GCA_032357475.1 Enteromius thamalakanensis
TTTTCTCAAGAATCCTGGAAAATGTATATCAGTTTCTACAAAAATATTAAGCAGCACAACTATTTTTAACATTGATAATAGTTCTCAAATACGTCAAAATAGAAGTAATATTAAATTCTGATATTTCAAATAGTCTTTGATGAAATAACGTAGCCTCGATAAGCATAAGAGATCCAAAAATGTAAAATTGTTCTTAATGTGTATTTGTTTTTATGTGAAAATTAGTTCATTAGAAAATACGTTTGTAAAATCTGTAGATATTGTAGAAAAACCATATGTGACCCTGGACCAGATCCAGTCATAAGTAGCACGGGTATATTTGTAGCAATAGCAAAAATTCATTGTATGGGTCAAAAATTCCAAATGTACTTTTATGCCAAAAATCATTAGGATATTAAATAAAGATCATGTTACATAACGATATTTAGTAAATTTCCTTCTGTAAATATATCAAAATCTTTATTCTTTACAAGAATTTCATTTGGACAATTTTAAAGTCGATTTCTTAATGTTAAAAGGTTTTCATATAGGTGTATCTCATCCAAATATTGTCCTATTTATACATCATTTATTCAGCTTTCATATGATGTGTACATCTTAATTTCAAAAATGTACCCTTATGACTAGATTTGTCACATAAATCAAAAACTAAACCATGGCTTGGAAAACTGTTTTTGTAGTGTTTTGTATGTTTAATGGCACTCTTCTCCACCCTTCAGTAATCTGAGGAACAGGGGTAGTTCTCTGTGTGACATCGCCATCCTGGTGGTGGATATCATGCACGGGTTAGAGCCACAGACGATCGAGTCCATCAACCTGCTGAAGGAGAAGAAATGTCCCTTCATAGTAGCACTTAACAAGGTACCATATACTGACCACCAAATGCTCATACTGAAGGCACCGCAGCAAGTATTTAAACACTAATGTGTTTCTTTCTCAGATTGACCGTCTGTACGACTGGAAGAAGAGTCCGGACACAGACGTGGTAGCCACTCTGAAGAAGCAGAAGAAGAACACCAAGGATGAGTTTGATGAGAGGGCTAAAGCAGTCATCGTGGAGTTTGCGCAGCAGGTGTGTTTCCATCATCTTGTACAGTACAGTCCCATTTACTGAGTTTTACATGCATGTTCTGTCTTGTTCAACCTTCAGGGACTTAACGCTGCCCTGTTTTACGAGAACAAAGACCCTCGTACATTTCTGTCCCTGGTTCCCACCTCTGCCCACTCAGGTGATGGGATGGGGAACCTCATCGCCCTGCTGGTTGAGCTCACTCAGACCATGCTGGCTCGCCGACTGGCTCATTGTGATGAACTTCGAGCACAGGTCATGGAGGTAAGAGAATTCCTTTTTTTTAAGGATGGGGTGTCTCATCGATCGGTATCTAAACTGAGCGAGCCTGTCAAGAGAGGGAGGTGTATGGCGCCAAATCTATGTCATAAATAAGCGAGCGCACCTCTGATGCTGGGGCGCGCGGTACATCATATCCGCGAGAGGAGAACAGATCTACACGCGAGGAAACGGGAGCCCGCGAGCTCATTTCAAACTCTCGCACGCGTGTGACATCTCATCTGTGCGCAATACAAGCACTCGTGTGTGCATAAAAAGTCATCTGCACGCAATTGAAGCAGTGGTGTGCGTGATCATTCTGATACATTTGCAGGTCTGACTATACTGAACGAAAACTATTTTTAAATGACCAACACACATTTATTGATGTTTTTGTCAATTCATTAAAAATGAGACTAAAATATTAGGGAAGGATTATTTGGAAAAAAAGATTAATTCAGTATCTGCTGTGCCTTTCGGAGGTTAGATGCGTACAGTCGAACTGTTTCACAGCCTATCTATTATTCGGGACGTAGGCTAACATAAACTTGCTACACGTCTAATAAAATGTTAAATGTCAATTTGTGGGAGTAAGAGAAGAGCCAGCATACGGTTGCTTTTGATGAAAGAAAAAAACTCAACTTTGTCTGGTTTCTGAGCACAGACAAAGAGCGTGTATCTTACGCAGCGCTCGAGTACTCTTAAATGGAGGATGAACTGAGAATTACACACATAATGATGTTTAATTGTCAATTTTGTTTTACGTCAATGTAAACAGTCAGGGGGAAAACATATCAGTACAATGCATTTATGCATTTGGTTTAAAAGGGATATCGGTCTAATTTAGTCGCTGTAGTCCAAGTCACTGGCGTTAATCAAGCAACTAAAGTAAACTCACTCACTGCTCTTGACTGAATCACTTAGTACTTAGTGGTGCTAAAGATTAATATAAATGGATTTATAGAAATAAATGTATGTCTGCTTGAAAGAACAAATATGATAAACAAGTTGCTATAAAGTGCATGAATGGTGTTTTATTGAAAAGAAGACCAGGTTCTTGTTTGTGGTTTTATTTTATTTGAACAGAATGGCATGTTGTGTGTCAAAATCTTTATTATGATAAAAAACCTTAATGTCAAAGAAAAGGGGTTTGGACATTTTAGAGATGGGCTTAATAAATGCATTATGTTTTTGTGTAACTAAACCCATTCGATTTTAGCCGACTGAATTTGCTGTTGATTTTTAGTCTGCTAATATTCAAGGAGTTTTTAGTCAAAAGACTGACTAGAACTAAACCAAAAAATGCTGACAAAAAATTTCTACTGACAAATTAACGTCTGTTTTTGAATGTTTAGTCCCAATAGTTAGTTTTTTCTTCTAGCTAGCTCGCCTAGCTGTATTATAACCTCTGCTGTCCATCTCCTTTAACATAGGTAAAAGCGCTACCTGGAATGGGTACGACGATAGACGTCATCCTGATCAATGGATGTCTTCGTGAGGGTGAGACTATTATCGTCCCCGGTGTGGACGGACCAATCGTCACTCAGATTAGAGGGTTGCTCCTCCCACCACCACTGAAAGAGCTTCGAGTGAAGGTTATATATTTGGCTTGCCATTCGCTGCGTTGTAATAAAACAGCGTTTGGAACTGGCTTGTGATATTTTTCTTCTCTCTGCATACAGAGCCAGTATGAGAAGCATAAAGAAGTATCTACGGCTCAGGGAGTCAAGATCCTGGGAAAAGATCTGGAAAAGACGCTGGCAGGTCTGCCTCTCCTCGTCGCTCATAAAGAGGATGAAATTCCAGTGCTGAAGGTAACTGTGCGACTTTACAAACCAATCAGTGCGGCTCCTCTCTGTAAGAACATTCTGCTTTTCTTTGTCTTTTCTTATTCTTAGATTAATCAGGTCAGAATTAAGGTAATCTTATGTTGGTTGTTTACAGGACGAGTTGATCCGGGAGCTGAAACAGACACTGAATGCTATAAAGCTGGAGGAGAAGGGTGTGTATGTTCAGGCCTCGACACTCGGCTCTCTGGAAGCTCTGCTGGAGTTCTTGCGTACATCCAAAGTGCCTGTAAGCTTTCAGACTTTTTTCAAACACGTACTCTCGTAAAACCATTTTCTAATCTTTTATTGATGTATAGATATATCAACCACTATTTGTAAGTTAATAGGCATTGGCTAATTGAGTTTTTCTGTTTGGCTGATGTGTTAGAAGTGGGACATTTATTTTGGCAGCACTGAAAACACCATGGATGGATCTCCTAATTTACAGCTTCATTAGTATTTAATCATTAAACAGTACAGCTAAATTAATAAAACTTATATCAAAAAATCAACAGTACTGTGCAAAAGTCTTGGGCCTCTAGAATTTTCACCAACAAAAAAAGGTTTTAAGTGGGTTATTTTTCGGGAGTGTGTCAGTTGGAAATATCAGTTTATATTTCCAAACATTATTTTTGTTATTAATTGTAATAATGCAGTGAGATTATTGTCTGCACAAGGAGTCTGACAACAGCCAGTGCTCCAGTCTGAAGTAACAGAACAAACTGAGACAGACTCATTTCAGAAGAACTGTGGCAACGTCTGCAAGATGCTTCTCAATTTAGCACAGATTCATTATTGATTCCGTCAGGTTTCATGGTAGCATTTTACATAGAAATACACAGTGCACAAATATTGCTCAGTTTTTAATTAGATTGCATTTTTTTTATTCAGATGCAGTGTTTCAGATGTTTGTATCAAACTCTCTCTCTCCGTCTCTTTCAGTATGCTGGCATTAACATCGGTCCTGTCCATAAGAAGGACGTCATGAAAGCGTCCACTATGTTGGAACATGATCCACAGTATGTATTCTGATCGATGCATAATAAATCTCCTCTTGTGAGATTGTTATTCTAATTATTCACACTCTCGTCCTATAGGTACGCAGTCATCCTGGCTTTTGATGTGAAAATAGAGCGAGATTCTCAGGATCTGGCCGACAGCCTCGGTGTGCGTGTTTTCAGTGCTGAGATCATCTACCATCTGTTTGATGCCTTCACCAAATACAGGGAAGACTACAAGAAACAGAAACAGGATGAGTTCAAGTGCGTCCTCTACTGCCCTCATCCTCCTCTTCTTTTCTAATGATTGATATGCACTACGTTCAAAACTTAAAACTTGGTTATTACAAAAATATCAAGTTTATTTAACACTAAAGTTACCGTAAGGACATTTATAATAAATACAGCAACTGATGCCACTGAGCAGAAAATGAGGAAAATTCGAGGCTTTAGTTTCAGTGTTTAAAAGCAATTTGTCATCTGAAACTTTCTCTCTTTTTCAGACACATAGCTGTGTTCCCCTGTAAGCTGCGTATATTGCCCCAGTTCATCTTCAACTCCAGAGATCCCATAGTCATGGGTGTCACTGTGGAGGCTGGAGTACTGAGGACAGGCACTCCGGTGTGTGTGCCCACCAAAGGGGTGAGACAACAAATAAAGAACTACTGTCTGTTTTCACATTTTAACAGTTCAAGGGAAAAACTTGAGTTATTTGCTTTTAAATTGTTCCACCTTTTCACTCTCTTTCTCCCAGTTTGTAGATATTGGCATTGTGACCGGTATTGAAATAAATCACAAGTCTGTAGATACCGCTAAGAAAGGACAGGAGATCTGTGTGAAAATAGAGCCAATTCCTGGAGAATCACCCAAGATGTACGGCCGACACTTTGAAGCTGTAGACATCATTGTTAGCAAGGTATGTTTTCTCCCTGTATCTTGAATCCATTGGAGCTCAAAGGATGCTTAGTTTTGTTGAAATTTGTTGGGAAAAAACTCAAATACAAATGATAAAATATATATTTAAATCAGTGCTGTTAATCATATATATATGTATGTCTGTTAAAAAAAAAGTTTATATATAAATATTTAGTGTATAATAATTAATAACTGCAATGAAATCACTTTAGTTTTGTATTTTTAATAAATTTGCAATTTTGTAATTTTGTTTTTACTGTACAGTTATGGTGTATGGAGTGTAAATTGATGTGGGGAAAAGTATATAATATTTTTATTTTTTTTGCATATGCATGCACACACACACACATAGATATGTATGTATGTATGTGTGTGTGTGTGTGTGTGTGTGCATGCATATGCGATATACACACTATGTAAACCGAAACATTTATTCTGGATGTGATTTAATCATTCCACAGTATTAATTTAAATTCCATTTAAATTTGACTCAAATTTCATTTCTTTATCTTTTGTAGATTACCCGTCAGTCAATTGATGCTCTGAAGAACTGGTTCAGAGACGAGATGCAGAAGTCAGACTGGCAATTAATCATGGAACTGAAGAAGACCTTTGAAATCATCTGAACACACTAGTGGCTGTGACTGACGTAGATCTCAAACACTCTCAAACCCCCCCCGTGCACACATACAAATATGTTGTACACTCCTAAAGGTCACGTGTGATTCTGGAGTCATCAGTGTTGCTCATACATTTAAGGACATTCGTACTCAGACACAGCCTTGCACAGTCCCGTATCGAGGACTAGTTTCTCGTGTGCATGGGCGAAAACTCACAACACTCCTCTTTTCCTCAACTCTTTTTGGGTGGTGGGGAGTGTTAGTGACAAAAAAAAGATAATTAAAAAAAAAAAAATGCAGCAAGGAAAAAGGTTTTTCTGTGAGAAACTGAAACTATTACCACTGTTTTAAACAGTGACAAATGTTAGAAGATGTTAGACAACCTTTACAATTATTCCAAACGTGCCTGTTCTCTTTTGATCTATCCATTTTTCTTTCATTTCATGGTTTTCTCCTCAAAGTTCACTGTATGGCTGGATTAAACTTGAGCTGCTTGTTTAGACCCTAGGTCTGACCTTAGGTTAACATCAAAAGTTAAGTCAGTGTGGCTTTTGTAAATGAGTGCTGGGGGTTTCGCCAGAGTTTTAGACGACCAAAAAAAAATTGACCTTATCAGTATTTTCATTTGCCCTGCTTTCTTCTTTCCTTTCTGGAGTGCATTTCTTAAAATGTCTAAATTTTAAAACTATCATCCCAACCAGAAACTGACTCTTTCCTTCTCTTGGGTTTGTGCCCAGTCACACCTTCACCCGGAGTGTGTGAACTTGAATGAAAGGCCCTTTTCTTTTTCATTTTGCATATAAAATATCAAAGAAATTGACATGTAGAAATCAACAATAAAGAGATGGCCTATTTATAGATGTTGTTCTTTACGTTTTGGTTTTGGTGGTGATCAATGCAAGGGTTAATATTCCAAAAGAAGAAATGGGTATTATTAGGCATTGAAATATAAATAGGCATTAAATTTTGTGCAGAGAAAATGAGACCATTTTGGGGACCAGAAGGATTTGTGGCATTAGTTTTGAGCCAAAATGTTAATAGCCAGTTATAATGTAAGAATGTATATTAATACTGATAATTTTTACTGCTATATTACAATACAGTTTAAGAGATGTGCTTGATTGTGAACATTTTTGAAAATGTCCTTAAATGTTTTTTTTTCTTTTTGAAATACAATGAATTCCAGCTAGTGCAAAAAAAATAATAATTTAATTTTAATTTAAATATTTATTTAGCTAAATATTTTTATTTAGTTTAATTTTATTTTTAAATAATCTGTGGGGGTTTGCAGTGGCAGGGGGCGCTAGAGGTGCGTTTAGATTTCAATGGAGTAGTATTTGGCATCAGCGCCTTTTTTTGAATAAATTGAGACGCATTGCTTACTCTCGTGACAAAGCGTAGATTTCCATGGATGCGTGTAGATCATGCAAATTGATAGAATTTATTCCGACAGTTTGTTTTTCTCCACCTGTGGACATGCAATGTTAAATAATATATTGCATTCGCCAATAACACACGACCTCCTAATATTGTCTTTCATATCGAGTCTTGTGTTGCTAAATGCCTAATATATCAATGCGTTCGTTTCTTTAGCGTCTAAAGTATTCAGCGAGCCGAGCTGCGTGGATTGGGTGTCATGTGGCGGAAAACAATTGCAGGCTGTTGATTTTGGTTTAACACTAGCTGACATCCTGCCAGATGAAAGAAGAGGAGAGAGAAACCGGACCTGCCAGATAACCCTAAACAAATCGTCATCCCTGACATCCAGGGAAAAGGAGGGATCAGAGCCCTCGCTCCAAACGTCCTGCCGCTGCTGCTGTGGACTGCACAGGATATCTGTCATTTCACAAAGCCCTGCACATTCGTTTGCTTATGGATTATTGAGCTTTAGACGCATATGAGGTCATGAATTCGGCTGAACAGACCATCACATGGTTGATAACGCTGGGTGTCCTGGAATCACCCAAAAAGACGCTATCGGACCCCGAAGGCTTTTTACAGGCATCCCTCAGAGATGGGGTGGTTTTGTGTAAGCTGCTGGAGCGGCTGCGACCCGGTTCGGTTCACACGGTAAGCTGTTGGTCAATAAGCTCGGGCAGTTCTATAATAGAGTAATAAATGACACAAAAGCACTGGTGTTTTCGCGCATCGGACACACGGGATCTTTGTATTTGTGTCCGCGCGCGCGTTTAGCGTTCGATGAGCGCGCTATCAAGTGTGTATATTAACATACTGTTTTCTTTCACTTTTAGTTTAATTTCATTTAACTGTGAGTGAAGGTAAATTCTGTACAAATATGTAAAGGAAATCTCATATAATCTGACGGGGCAAGTGTGGTATTTTCATAATAATCGTAATGAAAATGATCATAATATGGCACCATTAATAAACATAATAACCGTGTGAAATTGATTCGATTATATGAGTCGACCGCCATTGATTGAGAGAGAGGAAACGACGATGTCCGGTTTGTGAACGAATTGTTTTTGAGCTGGATCTTTTGGGTGAATCAGTCGAGCACCTGTCTGAATGATTCGTTCGCGAATCGGACTTTTTGAACCGAACCGTGTTATTCGGACGCGTCCGAGTTAATGAACCAAAAACTGGTGAATGCACAAATAACGAACACTTCAAATTCTTTTTAAAGTTCGTTTTTATGGGACAAATCGTGGCGGTACTGATTGAATTTGGACACTTTAAATTACAGTGAATAATGAAACAAAATGTTCCTCATTGGGACGTCATTGTCCGTTGTTTTTGAACCTGAATTGTTCGAAAGAACCGATTCGCGAAAATGAATCAAAGCTCTCATCACTATAAATATTTATACCAACAGTGAAACATTAATTTATAATAATTAGACCATTTTGATAAAAAAAATAAAAATTATATATATATGAGGGAGAGAGAGAGTAATTGAATTTGACAATATTAAAATATTTATTTATTTTATCTTTGCAGGAAAGCTAGGATATTTATTTGTACCTGTATGTAGTTTAGTATTATTTTTTATTATATTATGTTAGAATTCATTATGTCCACATCCGCTTTAATATAAGCGATAATGTGTTTGTCTTTAATTAATAATTCATAAACATTTGATCAACCACAGTCTCGACAGACAGCGCAGTAGAATGTATTCTAATAAATGCATCGGTGATTGTAATATACAGGCAATACAATATAGTCTGGAATCATCGATGCTGATATGATCGCAGTTTGATTTCATAAAACGTCTGATGCTAAACAGACTAAAAAAGCGGCATGCTGCCATCAGATGTAGGCTCTACTTTATAAACAACACATCGCACAGCTACAGCCTTTCGTGAAGATTAGACTTTGCTCTGACAGGTCAGGTAGTGTTTGCCTGTGCCAGCATGCCCCTCTCTCCGAACCCAACCGCGAGCTATTAGCTCACGTCATTTCCGCTATTCCTCCGCCAACTTCCCCATGAAGAATAAGTGGCTTTTTGCAGGAACGGGGCGATGAGCCGTGATATAAACAAATGGCATATTCGCATAGGTTTTTGTTTATTTTTTGACAAACCTGCTCAAAAGTACGGCTCGGTACAGGATTTATTACCCCGCTCTGTTTGCAGATCTATCAGGACCCGAGGAAAGACGAGTGTCTCAGTAACATCAGAGAGTTTGTGAAAGGCTGTGCAGTATATCACATAGAGGTGAGTGCTGCATGATCTTTCAGCTTCTTTCGTTTCACTTTGCATGCTCGTTCATGTTTATGATCAGTGATGGCTTGTTTGTGTGGTTTGAAGGCAACCCCAGGTCGCCAGACTGAGTCTCAGATGGAAATGGGATCAGACTAATCCTGTGTGTTTTGATTTTAGAGTTATTACAATGGTAACAGTGGCATTGAGTGTTATTGTGGCTTGCTTTACCACGACACTCTTAAACGATTCATGCAACTTTGCTTTAATGTTCTCTCTGCGGTGTCTCCTTTAGATGGTTTGCTGGATTTCATGTTTACAGAAAGTGAAAAGTCAAGCTGTGAAAGACTTATTTGATTATTAAAACATTTAAAGGCATGATATCACCATCAGTAGTCAATTTATAACAGTGCTGTGGATGTATTTAGCAATTTATCAGTACGAATGAGAATGAAATAAATCATGACTGTCCTAAAGTACACACAAACATGACGTGATTGCAAACAGCAAGTTTTTTAGGAAAATATTAATACGTGTTTAGGCTATATATTTGAGTGAATTCTGAATATTATACCAATAGCTGTAAGTATATCTAAAACTATGTTCCAGAATCTAGCTCAAAATGATGTCATAAATTCACAATACACACCGTTTCAAAGCAGCTTCGCAGAAAAATGTAATGTTCAATAACTTATAATAACGTTTTCCAAATTAGAGCTGGTTGATAAATTAATATAGCTTGCATTTTGCAACAACATAAACGATTAAAGCATCTGAGATGTGCTATTTAGTAGCCTAGCCAGTGGTTTACTGGAGAGTACTAAATATATGCGCCCCATGGCTAAAGTTGGAGCTAAATGGAGCTGCAGTGCCATAAAATATATAGTTTGCATGGCAAAGCAACCATGATCGTTGGTGAAATTGTTGTAAACAGCAACTGATGAATTACAAAGTGTAACGTTTCATAACAAACACTTTCGCTTCAGTAGTTTACAGGGTGTAGTCCGTCACTATCGGGCGTTGCACCTGACAATTCTCAATGCCAGGTAAAATTAATTCAGAGTCGTCCAGGCTTGTTTATCTTTGCTGAACACTGCAGTGCGTTGTAACAGTTTTTCGACACTGTTGATATGATAAGAGTTCGCATGTTTGTTAACATTGGTGTTCTGGCAGTTGTCTCCACACAAGTCCAATAGGTTCTGGTGTGAGATTGAATCACCCACACGCTGTTTTTACTGGCTCTTGTTAAACCAAGATTTTGCGTTCAGATCCAGCTCTGCCCATTTTTCCTGCAGATATCAACGATATGTCTGTACAAGCAGTTGCGAGTTGTTTCTTGGAAAAAGCATGCAATAGACAGCAAAGTATGCAGACATAGTGCAATGAATTGTCACATGACCTTTGATTTACGGCGGTCTCTAAAATCTGTGCAATGGACTGCATTCAGATCTAATGTGATAGCAGCATGTTATTTTGAAAGTGACGCTTTTCTCAGCAAGCTGTTTTTAGTTTTTGAATGTCACATTTTGTCACTTTGAGTGTTTTTGGGGGAATCTGAGAGTGATTTTTCTTTACAAACACTTCTGTGCTTGTTAACGTTTGGCAGCGTGAGGGTGTAACTGAGATGTTTCTGCCCACAGGGGTGCTGTGTGCGTATATGGTGCTGTGTTGCTCTATATGAGTTGTGTTGTGTAGGACGGTTATTGTGTGTGTGTGTGTGTGTGTGTGAGTGAGTTTCTGGATTGCTAGTGTCTTCGGTTCTTCTGGCCAGCTGTGAGAGGTTCAGACAAGCCCTCTATTGTGGTGAATGGAGTTGTGTGTTTGAATGGGCAGAGCTGCCAGCTCATTAATGGTGCTGTGGGGTTTGGCACAGGGCAGAATGAAGAGAGGCACTCCACACTAAAACTGCTTTTTCAAATGGCATGTTTGGATGACTGGTTTAAAGAGAGAGAGCAGGAGGGAATTTAATTCCACTACACTGATGGCAGATGATGTAATGTATACTCAGATGTGTGTGTTGATTGTTGATGGTGCTTGAGTTTTGGGGACTGGACTTTAGGCCTGTATCAAATCAAGTGCTGAATATTAATTAAATGTCTTTGTGTCTCTTTTCTTAAGAGCAAATAAACACTGTTCTTATAATTTGCTGATGAAGAAAGAAGTTGCTTTTTTCATCAGTTTCTGATCAATTCAAAATCACTGATTTTTTTTTAAAATGCTACATTGCCGTGGTGCAAAAATGTCAAATTCTAGTCTTTAGTCGCACAAACTTCTTTAGAAATTGTTATAATGTGCTTATTTGGTGCTTTTGTGATTGTAATATAAAAAACAGCTTTGCTTTGTAAAAATTTTGTGGAAGCCCTGATGCATTTTCAGGATGATTTATTTCACATAAATTAATTAAAGGTAAAAAAAGATCAGCATTTACCTTAAAATAGAAATCTTTTGAAAGATTTGAAATGCTTTGGATCAATTACGTCCTTGCTAAATAAAAGTATTTATTTTTAAAATGAAATATTTTACCAGCCTTAAGCTTTTGAAGAGTTGTGTAAGTTTATTTATTTATAAAATTAAACAAAAGTTCTTTGTAATGTATGTATCCACAAGAAATCAAAGGTTACTTTCAAGACAGCATGACATTCAAATGAACCCAGTGTACTTCCCCAATACATGACAAAATCAAGTGTTTCACTCGAAAATACTTCATGTTTTGGCAGTAATGGGAAATGCTGCCATTCCAAAAATGAGACATTTAAAAAAAATTATAGCCTGCTTCTCAACTGTGCAGGGAAACAAGGAGTAAACCATTCGTATGTTCATCTCCCCAAAAGATATGGTTTGCTAAATGCGAATGAGCTGATCCACCTGTGTGTAGACACAAATCCAGAACCACTTCTCCTTCTCATTGCCTGTATCGTTTGAAGAGTTCAGATCAAGCTGGTGTCAGTTCAGGCCAGTTTGGGTTTACATGGGACGAGCTTATGTGTCCAGATGGCCTAGAAAGCAGCAGGTAGTCTGAGAGCCAGAAACACACACACACACACACACAAACACAACATTGCCCAAGCTTCTTATATTCCCTCAGTGACTTATTTTGCAGAGAATCTGTCATCATCATACATTTCTGCTGGTTTCTGTGACTAGAAATTTGGTCTGTCGCAAAGAGGGTAAATTTACACTAGTGCAAGAGTTTCCCTAATGTTGCTTTGTTCTGCAAAATATGTCCATATTTTTATGAATGCTTGTTACTGTTCTACTGTTTTGCATATGGCCTTTGCCTATTCATGAGTTACAGTCCATACCCTGCTAAAACTGCATCCAAGTTTAATATAGAGACCTGAAGTTTGCCTGTAGTTTAATGCTTGGGTCAACATCACTCATAATATTGATCCCTTGGTGCACTTCATACATTTATGCTGATTTGGAACATTTCGTATTTATTGTTGAAAATATTTAATATTTTTGTGAAATCATGATCAATTTTAATTTGAACAGAAAGTTTAAAGGAAAGCAGTAAGTGAAATCTTTTGTAACATTTTAAGGGCTTACTAACAGCTTCTGCCACCATCTTTTGGCATTTTCGCACCTGATCTTATTGAATTGACGAATGTTTGCGCTGGTCAGATTACTGGTATTTGCTGCCTTATTTAATGTCCAAAAAAGACATGTCTTAAACTATTCAGCGCCTGTGTTGTAAGTACACACCCGATAAACACTGATTCTGCTTATTTGCAGTGCTGCTTTGGTCGATATGTAAATGAGATGTTGCGTCTGTTTTCCTTAATTTGCGCGATGTCAGTAAATCACCCACGGAAATGTCCATCGCTGCTGTTTTGGAATTGCACTCTCATGCTACTTTGCCATTTAGTAGATCTAGCCCTAATAGTCTTTACTGTGACTTTTAGTTAGTTTGATGTGTAATTAAAAAACCTTTCTGAACAGTATTTTATGAATCAAGTCCATCTTGTATTGCAGATTGTCTTTATTCTTTTTGAACTTGTGAACCCAAGGCATCAGGGTTTATAATTTATGATCTTGTGCATCAGACCAAAGCATGCATATCTAAAATTGATTTTCTTTTTGTGTAGGATTGTCTGCAGATCCAAATTCGTTTTCCTCAACTTTTATTCGTTTTCCTCAATTTTTATTGAGCTCATGCATGTCTTTGTTTTTGTCCCTCTGCAGGTATTTGAGGCCAATGACTTGCTTCAGGGCCAGAACTTCTCCAAGGTCTTAAATTGTTTAGTAGCACTCAACAAAGCAACTTCAGGTGAGAAATCTGAAACGACTGTATCAGTGCTGTCTGACAGGATGTTTATAAAATCATAAACTTACCCTACACTTGTTTCAAACCTGTATAAGTTGTTGTTTTTCTGTTAACCAAAGAATAATGTTGGTAACTGAACAGTTGCTGGTAGCCATTGAGTTTCAAGTATTTTTATGCTATGTAAGTCAATGGCAGCAGCCATCTGTTTCCCAAAATTCTTCAAAATATCTTCTTTTGTTTTTCATTTTTGGATGACCTATCCCTTTAAGATTAGGGTTAGCTTATGTCTAACGTTATATAAAGCCAGTAGAATGGAACGTCCCAATTTAGATTAAGTAAACACGTGTGTGTGCTTCGAGTGAATGTCTGTTTTGTTGATGAGTGCTTTCTGGTTGTAGAGTCCGGTGGTGAGAGAAATTCTGTGTGTTCCCGTCACTCGTCTTCTCTGCGGATCAAGTCCTTTGACTCGATCAACTGTTCGTCCACTCAAAGGAGATCATCCAGGCTCAAGTACAACCAGTACCGCAGTCTGGTGAGCATCACAATCACTCCACACCCTGAAGTAGAATAAAAAGACCTTTTGAAAACAGACTGAAGGGATTTTAAAAATAATGGTTCAGATCATTGTGTGTAAAACCTTTTTGAGTTCAAAAACTGCACACCTGTAACTTGAGTCCTCAGACAAATATGAAAAAGAAGCTGGAACTCTGTATTTTTTCTGTCTTTCTCTTGTAGGACATGTCTGAAAACAGTGCCCCTCAGGTGCTAGTGAAAGCACGCTTCAACTTCCAGCAGACCAATGAGGATGAGCTGTCCTTTAATAAGGGTGACATCATTCAGGTGACACGGCAGGAAGAGGGCGGCTGGTGGGAGGGGTCTCTCAACGGCAAAAACGGCTGGTTTCCTAGCAACTATGTCAAAGAGATCAAAGGCTCTGGTTTGTATTTTCTAAACTTTTGCTGTAAAATTGAAATCCTGACAGACTCTTGCAGGAAGAGAACTGATCTAGACTCCCGCAAGACCAGACAAGCAAAGTGAACTAGAGGGTTTGGTTTTGCTCATACTCCTCTCGCTTATTTGTACTTGTATCTACGAGGCACTCTGGCACTATGAGAATGTAAAATTTCACGGGGTCTGTTAAAAAGGCGATTAAACAAGGACTTACAGGCTTAATGAAAATGTGCCAAAGGAGAACTGAATGGCAGCTCTTTCCAAAAGCCAAAAAAAATGGGATTATATGACCATTACGGGCTTACATTGGAAAAATGTTCGCTTGTTCACACAGCTTGAGTACAGGACCAGGTGCTGCATACAATATAGCAAACTTAGAATTAAGAGTAAATGGTTGGACACTTTATATGAAGACACCATTTGTAATGACAAAGCCTTGTGTTCATTTAGTTCTTTGATCAAATCTGCTGATCTAGTACTTTTTTAAGATTTTAATTGCCCTTTATACATTTTCATCCCATCAAAAAAAAAAAAATAGATGTTAAAGTTCACACGAAATCAAAACAGACTTTATTTAGTTTATTTAGTGCACATTGCTCGCCTTGACGTGAACAATTAATCCTTGGAAAATAATCTGCTGCAAAAAATTATGGCTTTTTTTTACTGCTTGGGCAGAGTATCCTTAAACACACCCCTCCAACTGTTAGGTTGCTGTGAGTGAGAGACGAAGAGGAGGAGGGCAAAAAATAAAACCCCGCCCGCTACTTAATATTCTGTTTACATCACTACACTGAATCAAAGTCGGCATCAACTTTCGGTTCACTCGGAATTAAAGTGTCATGCTCACCATGGCATTCATTTCACCCAAAATGCAGTTAAAACTTTAATATTGCCATTATTATTACAATGTAAAAAAAAGTTGTACTGTATTATATTTGAATATTTTAAGGTATATTTATTCCTGTGAATTTCCAGCGTCATTATTCCAGTTTGCAGTTACACATGTTCCTAGTACGCTGATTTGGTGCTGATTTAATTTATCGTTAATGAATAAAAGTATTTAAAATCTTACTAAACCTAAACTTTTAAACAGTAGTGTATATTTCAAATCAGCTTTCGTATCCTTATCTCACTGTAGGCACGTTTTAGTATAAACACAACCCCTGACCTTTGTTCTGCAGTCCAAACATAAATAGTATGTACACCCCATGATGCCAAACAGATGCTTCCCTCTAATGTATGGGTAAACGACCCGTATGTGTATTCGACCCAGCTTTGAATGGAAATCATTTAGGATGACATCAGTGCTTGAACATCCAGGGCTTAACAGGAAGGAAACACCATCCAACAACAAAGACAGGAAGTGCAGCAGCCAGAAGACAGCTCTTCCCCTTTCCTCTGAATATGGCTCCACACATTTAAGATTATTTCACTCTCTGAGCACTTAGCGATCCAGACTCTTTTATAGGATTTACTTGTGTTAAATGCATGCTCAACATTACTTGTAGTAGACATTAATAGTATATCGATTTCATACGTCATCTCAAAAATGGCTGCAGTTAGGAAGAGGCAAAGAGTATAGTGTTTGGGATGCATTGACTTCAACCCTGTGTTAATAACTTCAGTTGTATGCAAAAAGTTAGAGGAAGAAGTGAAGTGATATAGTGAAAATGATGGCACAACTCATTTTTGGGTGAATTATTATTATTTATTTATTTATTTTTTTTTTTAGTTTTTCTTCAGATCTCTAAATCCAAGCGTGCACTGTAAAAACAGCCTGTGAAATCTATGGTAAAAAATAAGCAGCTGTGGTTGCTGGCATTCTACCGTAAAAAATACAGTATTTTTACAGTAGGTTTTACAGTTTTAACCTAAATTTACAGGTAAATACTGTAACTTCCTACAATGTTGATATACCAACCTATTGAAGTACTGATATCTGTTTTTTGTACTTTTTGAAATACACTGATAACCACCAATGGTGATGAGAGCTGCTTTTTTTTAATAATAACATATATCGAAGGTGCACAGTGTCATTCACACAAACACTAAACACCATCATAGTGAGACTCATTCAAATGAAATATGCAATAAACATAACTGATAAGAAAAAAAACTAGATAAAGATAAAACATCCCATTTGAAATGCAGCGCTGTGAATTCTGGGAACGCCAATTTTGTTTTTTTTACTATAAAAAAAAATCGTTTTTTTACCGAACTTACAGTTAACCATTTAACAGGTTTTTTACTGTAGCAATGGTACAGTTTTTTACTGTTTATCCATTTTTTTTACCATGTTTAGCTAATGAATAAATTTTTTGTGGAAATGTTGAGCTTGTTTGTTGAGAACTTAGGGAAGCGAAGGAAAATAAAAATCACACATTTGCCAAGTGGAGAACAATGGTTTTTGATGGTCAATGAATTGAACGTTTTCTTGTGGAAAAGCATCATGAGAAATGTTCCGTTTGGAGGATTCCAGGAAGTTCACACATTACGGTGCTGATATTAGTGCAAATGAACCATAATGGATTGAACTAAGTTAAACGTTCAAACCGTCATCTTGCTGAAGAAGTATAATGTTTTCCCCTCTAGGTATCTAAATCTAATATTGCTGTCCTGACTGCTCACTGCAGGAGAGATGTACTTCAATATTCAACAACAGAAACAAAATGTTTCCAGATGTTGGTCTAAGGTGACCTCCTTACCTTTTGTTCTGTTTTTGCTCTCTCCTGCAGACAAACCTGTGTCACCTAAGTCTGGAACGCTGAAGAGTCCCCCTAAAGGCTTTGAGACCACTAACTACTGCAAGACGTACTATAATGTGGTAAGAGAGATGTGCTGGAGTGTTGCGTTAGTGGCGTGTAACACCTCCCACATGGAGCGTGTTGATTTTTGATGATGTGCGTGGGGTGGAAGAGGTGCCTCTGGGGAGGTTGTATTGCACAGATATTTCTCTAACACATACCACCAACCCTGCCTGTACTTGACAGTTAAGAGACTAAGGTTTAAGATATTAGGAGTGATTGTGATAGCGGCATTACAAATTATTTTAGATGGTTATGAAACACTGCAACAGATGTTTGTGATTTCTTAATCACGAGAAGCACATTCAGCTTACGTTAATACATAATGCAAATCCTTCTCGTTATATCCCAGTTGACATTAACATCAATATGCCTATTTCAAAATCAGTATGTATACACTACCATTTATGTGTGTGTGTGTGTGTGTGTGTGTGTGTGTGTGTATATATATATATATATATATATATATATATATATATATAACAAAGCACTGCTGTTTAAAACATTACTATTATTTTTTTTCTAAACAGTTAAATTCAAAATGCATTCAAAAACTAGTTTTATGGACTTCAGACATTTGAATGATAGTGTATGTGAAACGGAAGCATCCATGAACCAGTTCTCACGGCTAAAGATAATGCAATTCCACTTATTCTCTTTCTTTGGGTAACACTGAAGTTAAAATCGTGCATTGCAAGGACATTCAATTTGTTTAAGGGTTTTAATGGCGCATCGCTGTGTCCGGTTTTCTCAGACTTAGCCTTGGTCTAATCCTTGAATTTATAGTCATAAGGCTTTAATCTGGGTTTAAAAGCCTCGCCAAACTAGACTTACTTAAGAGTTGATAATCCAAGTTTAAACGCCCAGCAGCAGATGCTGCTCCCGGTTTGGATTTGATTTAATGTCAATAATTAAGTGATGCACAAGTTTAACATCCAAGTCGTTTTCAGATCATTTGTATGCAAATTTCCTTTATTGTGCTCCATTTCCTCATGCGACCTGTCCCAGAAGCCTCCCTTTGAGCGCCTGCAAACCCAAAGAGCTTTTAATTTGTATGCGTAGGTCGGATTTTGCCTGAATTGTGTGGATCAAATGTCCCCACAAGGATATTAAAATTGAAGTCAGCTACATTGTGCACAAGGAAAACGGCTAGGTAAACAAACAAACTTAATGAAGAAAGGTCTGAGAAGGATGGCTTTAGAGCAGGACCCAGTATAAAACCGTAGAAGTCAAAACCGTGAGAGAAAAACTAATCTTTGTGTGTGTGAAAAAGTTTATACGTGTATTTTCAGAGGTGTTGGCAGAGAATGTGTGGGCCTGTATTTGCAAATTATGTAAATGTGTTATGAATGTCTGTATTTGGTTATCGTGTGTTTGTCTCTCAGTCATGCCATAATATAGGTCATCTTTTCCATCTCATTGACTTGGGGGACAGCTGTGCCTGGGGCCCTGCGCTGTCTGTGTCTGCGCGTCTGTGTTGGTTATGTGTCATGTTTGATGAGAATGTGCAGTAACTGACCCTTATACTCCTTTGAAGTCCGGTTGAAGATGAAGAGATGGAGAGAGAGTGTGTGTGTTCTAGGGAGGACGCTAGTTTGAGGTCAGGCAGGGTTCAGTCTTTCACAGCAGCCTTAGGGGAGGAGACCTGTTCAAGTTAAGTACACAGTTTGAAATGGCTGTAACTGTCAATGGCTATCCAGACGTCCAGTGGTATTGTTCATGTCGGGGGCTTGCATGCATGTGTTAACAGATAAACTTTGTTCATGGTCCTGGATAATTCTAGAGGGATGGGGGGGGAGAGTTGTTGTTTTTTTTTTCAAGTTTATATACATTCTTGTCTTGTATCTATAAAAACATATTTCTTCTGCAGATATTGATCTGTCTTCAAAATCATGTGAGATAGATTCTTAATTCTGTAAGTTGATGGGGAAATATTAGTATTTATTTATTTAATGTTTTCTAAAAATATTTACGTAAAATGTACATTTAAAAAACCATTTCTACAAATAAAATAAAAGATTAATAATATTTATTTAATTGGCCACAACAGCAAGATAAAAATAACTTATTTTGAGCTTTGTAGATATTTTTTCCAGTGACCTCTCAACCTCAGTGTATGAAAGAATATATGTAAGCAAAAAACAAAATATATATATATACATTAATAATAACAATTTCAGCAATTAAAAATGTTATATTTTATTTATATGTATATATGACTTTATATTATATGATTATTTATATGTATATATGACTTGGCCTACAGAAAAAAAAAAGATTGGTTCTGCGCTTAATATTTCTAAACTTGCAGCATTGTCCTTTTGTTTATTTATTTATTTATTTATTTTTATTTATTTGCTGTTGATACAGTCCACGGATTATCATTTGGGTAAAAATGTGATAGAGAAAAAGTCATTTTTTGATTGCTGATATGCTTTTCTGGGTAATGGCTGCTTCTCTAGGTTCATTTGCTGTCTGTTTGATGACATGTTGAAGATTTAATGTCACATTTTGATGTTCTAGCTGCTGAGATGTGTTCAGAGAGTCTTGTTCAACTAGGGAAAGCTTTAAATCTTAAGTTAGACTGAAATCAGAGTTAATGACGACATGCAAGGACTGGCCCAGTTCTGTCATCTCTCACACTTTCTCTGTATGCCTGCAGTGTTCTGTCTTCGGGGATAAATGAATATATTAAAATGGACCGTAGATTCTAGTCTCTTTGCGCTTGGCAAGCTAGCAGGTCAAAAGCAACGTGCTTCTATTTCTGTAGCAGTATATTCTTCCACCAATAAATGTCTGGTTGATAAATGTTGATCATTTTTATTATTTTTTTTATTTATCCTTTATTTTACCAGGTGATGTCCCATTGAGATAATCAAATCTCTTTTACAAGGGAGCCCTGGAATACACATATTAGTCTATTTAATTATTTGGTCAAAATTATTGCTAGAGACAATTTAGTTGTTTTATTTTATTTATTTATTTATTTAGTCAGGCTGACCGCAGTTTACCCCCAAAAATTAGATAAGAAAATCATACTGATATATTAGCAGAAATAATAAAACGATTTTATTATTGAGACCATTTCCGGCTTCAAATTAGAAAACAATTACACTATAATTTCCATGCATTATATTTCACAATTTTTTATAAAAATTATAAAATTAAAAAATATATATTTTGCTCAACCTTTAGCATGCCTACTGTTCAGAAAACACGATGTCCTCGTGCAGCCCGTTTAAATCGCACGAGCTGCTGTCAATACAGGCCGTTTGTCTGCGCATGCGCAGAACCAACTGAAGCGAATGTGCGTGAGGTGACAGCTGTCCCGATGATATCGATGAACGGTGAGAGTGTTTTCATTAAACAACCCTAAATATGTTAGTGTCCGCGGGTGTGTTATGTGTCTTGAGGATAAAAACAACAATGTCGGCTCGTCGGAGGGTTAAAATGACGCTTGTTTTGATGACTAACGTTAAGAGCCCGTGTTAGCGGCAAGGCTAAGCGTGAGCACGTTAGAGGATCTAATGTTTGGATTCACACTGATTGATTGAATAATTCGTTTGGTTGTTGATAAACGCATGATATTAATAGAGTCATATAAGCTGTTGACGATGTGATATCCTCGATTTATTGGTGGATTGCCCTCCATTAGTTGCTCATGTGTAGAGAATTGGGGGTGGGGGTGCCTATAAATGCATGTCTAATATGTATTATGCTATATGATACTCTCTCTGATGGATGGCAGTATCCAGTAGCGACAACAGCCTTCCCCAGAACAGCCACGGCAAAAAGCAGAAAAAGAAAAACAAGAAGCACCGCAAAGCAGCAGCAGCAGCAGTGGAGATCTCTAGTTTGGAGCTGGGGTGAGTGTGTCTAACTGGGCAGGATCCAGATCTGGGTTTCTGCTCTGTGAGATGCTGCTAAAAATATATAGGAGGGTGGCCATGGGAGTCACTTCTCCAGATAAGCATATTGACTCATGGGCCTCCCTCCCAGTCCATGCATGTGGGACCTATTTTAACACATCCCTGGAAAAATCGTAATGATGCACATTAGGTACATATTGCACATATGTGCATCATAGATAGGAACCACAGAATGTGCTCAGATATTATACAAAATTATGATTATTTCCACATTTATTTATTCAAAAAAACAATATTGAAGAAATGCAAGTGATTAAATTATATCAGCAGTGCTGCGATGCAAAAAAGTAGGCCAGAATAACATGAAGATGTGTAGAGCAGATGTCTATGTGCTTCACCTACATAAATATCTATATCTAAGAATATCTAAGAAGACATGAATTTACAGCATCAGCTTTCATTACTGTTTATGTCATGTAACACAGGAAGAAAATAAAATGCTTTTAATGTTGTTTTTGAACGATCAGTAATTTCCATGAATATTAAATAATAATGTATTGATTTTATATTATTTTATTGATAGAGAAATATCAGATTGTTTATTAAAGCAATATTTTAAGATGCAACTTTGTGAATCAATCAACCAGTTTTGTGTTTTCAAATACATGTATTATTAGGTGTCAGGAAAATGTGCAGCATCCTGTAAGTCAAAGAATCCAGTTAATTAACTAAACATAAAATAATAATAATAATAATTAAAAAAAATGAAAACATGAGAATGTATATTTTATATATAAATATTGTTTTATATATGTTAGATTATATTATAATAAAATATAATCATTTTTTTTGTATGTGACTGATAATAAATGTGCTACATGTCTAAAAATGAACTAAAACATTATTATTATTATTATTCATAATCACATATGTCTGAATGTCTTTGTGCATTACACATTGTAATCTTTATGTTAGCCATTCAATTGGCAATCCTGCTCTATAGACATCAGCATCCAGAAAAACACATATTGGTTGCCCACTGTTGCAAACCCCTTTTAGATGAACGTATTGGCCTTTTAATAAAAGCTAGATAGAGGCACAGAGGAGCTTTATATTAAGATGGTGCGTTGATGTTTTGAATCGCCCAGATGGTTTAGGACTATGTGCTTTGAGTGAAATCATAAACCCTAGATATGAAAGTCACAGCTGGAGATTGCTTATGAAAAGTAGTTGTTAATTTATTATTTATGGAGTTGTCATCAGCGAATCTTGATTAAAAATAGTAACATAGCTGCATTTGCTGTAGACCACACAAGTGGCGTTTTGTAGAAGACTGTTCTTTTGCGCACAGGATGGCATCCAGCAGATGTTGTATTTAAACATCCCTTTTTCTTTCATTTACTGCTTTACAGACCCCAGATCCCCTCCTCCGATGAACTGTGTCACATCCTCACCATCCACAGATCCGCCACCCCGCCAGAGTCGCCCCCGACGCCCCCGTTAAACCTCTCCCAGAGTCCTCCAGACCTGCAGCCTCCGGCCCCCATCCCTCACTCCATTCCCATCACCGTGGTTCCCTCACCCAGCGTCTCATCTCCAGACACACCTTCCACTCCTGTAGCACCTTCACTGGGCCTACCTTCGGGTCTCTCCACGACTCCTCCCACTCCACAGACCCCGGCCAATCAGACGACCCCACCAGAAGCTCTGAGCCCTCCTCCTCCAGACTTTTCCCCGCCTCCAGCAGAATTACTCGGATCAGATGATGAGGAACAAGAGAACCCATCAGATTACTGTAAAGGTAGGATAATTATGACCATAAGGTATTGGTTTTAAGTTAATATTTGCTTTATTGCTGATTTTAATTTATAAAGTTGTTCACGTTATACTAACATAGGGGTGGTATCACCAATACTTACTGTAGAAAAAGTGTAAGAATCTATAGTCTGCCTTGACCCAGATTTCACTCCACAATATATGTTTGATCACGCTCATCTACCAAAAAGGCTTAATTATTACAGAGAAGTGAAAAGTCAACAGTTATGTTGTTTAAAGACCATTTGGGATGATTACATCCTGAGCAAATGGTCACCAGTTGTAGAATGGACACCGAGAACCATCTCAGACAAAGGGGTGTTAAATCATACAGTTGTTACAACAGGAGCAACTTTATTTACATTAAGGGAAGTAAACTCTAACCCCCAGTTTCACTTAAGCTAGTCCCAGACTAAACTGCATGTTTGAGCTGTCTCAGATAAAAATATCTTTCTCTGGCATATCTTAAAACATGTCAGTGTAATTGTTCTGTGTTAAGATGCACACCTGTAATAAGTTTTTTTTGTAACAGTTAATTATCTGTGTATACTAATAAGCATCATTTATCTGTATTTAGCAGAAGAAAATATTAAAAATATGAAATACCATTTTATAAAGCCCTTTTTTTTTTTACAAGGAATTCATATTTCACAATTTTCTGTTTTCATTTAGAATATGAATAAATCTGTTATCACTGCAAAACTAGTATTATTTCTAAACTGTTTTGAATGAGCTTTTATTTTTGGATTTTCAATTACCTTTAAATTTTGTTATGTGATTTTTATCATTTGTGAGTATTTAATTTTTATTTCAGTTTTAGTTTTTATATTATTATTTCCAATTAGTGATTTTGGAGCAAGGCAGCATTTAAATTTGTTAATTGAGTTTTTTCTAATATTTATATTAACAAAAATGCATTTAAAACGTTTAGTGCAAAACAGCTTCACTATTTATCTAAATCACTATTTAGAGCAGGATATTATTACACAACTAATATTACAAAACAAATAGTTCTGTCTCTGAATTCTGATCTGATGACCTACATTTGGAGCTGCTGTAAATTAGCTGTTATATGCTTCATTAACGCAGCAACAGAGACTGATAATGACTTGTTGAGTGTACGTTATGTAACAATATTTTATTTTTTTCAGGAGGGTATTATCCAGTGAAGATTGGAGACCTGTTTAATGGCAGATATCATGTGGTCAGGAAACTGGGATGGGGTCACTTCTCCACTGTATGGCTGTGCTGGGATCTACAGTGAGTACTTTACATCCTGGGATGTACATGAATCCTAATCCCTGAGATTAAACTGCTGGAACTAGATGCACAATCTCTAAATATTAAGATGTAAGCCGATGTCAGATTATGGACAGTCAGCCAGATAGTGACGTATGGATTGGTCTGTATGAGTTCAACCTGATATGACATTTTGTTTGTAGGCGGAAACGGTTTGTGGCACTGAAAGTGGTTAAAAGTGCCCAGCACTACACTGAGACTGCACTGGATGAGATTAAACTACTGAGATGTGTAAGTCGCAGAGCAATTTTGGTTTAAAATTTGAAAACAAATAAATATATATATATATATCCTGATAGAATTTTTCCTCAGGTTCGAGACAGCGACCCCACAGACCCCAAACGAGAGAGAGTAGTTCAGCTCATTGATGACTTCAAAATCTCTGGAGTCAATGGTGTTCGTATCCTTAATTGCTTGCATCACATGCTTTTTGCACCTCTGGTATACATCACATCTGTGAAGTCAATGTTGATTTGCATTACATGTTCTTGTTCTTATTGTGCACCAATAGTGATTAAAAAAAAGCCTTTTTTTTATAATATTTAATCAGAATGTGACAATTCTCCACCTCTACTTTCAGTTGAAATTATTCAAATAGGAATTTCCATTAATTGTAATCATGAAAAGCCTGAAATCAATGTAATTAATAAAATAATAATAAATATATATTTTTTTTACAATTTAATTACGCAAATATATAAATATCTTTACACAGTATATATTTTAATATTTAAATTTAAATTTTAGATATTTTATATTTAAATACCACCGATTGAGTATCTACAGTATAATAAAAGGAACTGCACCACCTATTCGCTTTGGGACATGTAGAACATGCTGGCATCATATTTCAGTAGCTGTCCTTTTGTGGTTTATTAATCACAGGCTGTGTCCTTGACTTCTTGACCTCTCAGATGTGTGTATGGTACTAGAGGTGCTCGGTCACCAGCTGTTGAAATGGATCATCAAATCCAATTACATGGGTTTGCCTATGGTCTGCGTGAAGAGCATTCTTCGACAGGTGGGTCTGTTTTACATCCATATTGACAGTAATAATGCTAAAAATCACACCATCAATCTCTCAGTCCAGTGTAAGGTATAGACATTGCTGATTCACACATGTCTTACTTCTCTTCTCCAGGTTCTCGAAGGCTTGGATTATTTGCACACGAAATGCAAGATCATCCACACAGACATAAAGCCAGAGAATATCCTGCTGGATGTGAATGAGGTGTATGTGAGACGACTGGCTGCAGAGGCCACATTATGGCAGAAGGCCGGAGCTCCGCCCCCTTCTGGCTCCTCCGGTACAGTTCTTTATTTTTAAGCGTGTGATTCACATCAGGCTCACCTGAAACTCACCTTAGTATCACATAAGACTTACATAACACTTCCTTCAGACTCATGTATGACTCATTAAATGCTTGCACAATAAATGCATTCAATTTTAAAAAGACTGTATATAAAGAAACATTATACATGATCTTTATATAAAATGATGAACAGCATACAATGACATAAACCAGGGATACTCAAAGTCTGATCTGCTGCACATCAGTAAGACTATGTGGTCCGCCACTGCAATCCAGAGTTGTTTAGAGAGTCCGTTGCATGTCTGTGCAGACAAATCTCTATCACTTCCTCTATAATCAAACTGTCTGAGCGCTTTTAATGGGAGCTTTCTAGTTTTATCTCACTACTGCTCACTTAGTCTTGATCATTATAATGCAGTTCATTTTGTTGCTTGCAGTTAGACGTTGTGAAACATACATTTAGATTACAATTAATTGTTTTAATTATTTGCTGCTTATTAATAGTTTTTTTATTTCTTTTAAAGTGTAACTGGACTATCTGGTGTTTCATTACAAGCATTGTACTTGACTGTACACATGATCTATAGGGAATTTGTTTTCTTTTTTTTTATATGAAGATCTTTAAATTTGAATTAAATGGTTGCAGCTCATTTATGAATTCTATTTTTATTTTAAGTCAGCATTAAAGGAGAGTTCACTCTCTGTAGCTGTATTAGTTAATTTTATTCCATTTCATCACAAGTGCAGTATATTAATGCATAAATAATAGATTTTTGTGTTCAATGACATTGGACATTATGTATTAAAGGGATAGTTCACCCAAAAATGAAAATTACCCCATTATTTTTTCAACTTTAAACCATCCTAGGTGTTCAGTTTGATTACGATGTCAACGATTTGATTTATTTCGATATCAATATACTGCGATGATCACAATGTATATAGTTCAGCCTAGAAAATCGCAACTTTTCATTTTAAGTCAGTCTTAGTACATGATGTAACTAGAGAAGAGTCATGTTTAAAATAGGTCAAATATTGAAACTCTGGTCATTTTTAGCACGATGCTAACGGTCTAATCAGATTCAATTATCTATGTTAAGCTGCAGCTAAAAGTACTACCGCCAGACCCAGAAATTGGCTGTATTCTCAAACAGTTCAACTTAACTGTATTTTAGGGGAGTTGGAAAAATTGCCAATTTTTTTTGTGTTCCTTTTAAGTATGGAAAGTTTACACATGGGTTTTTAAATCATAATTTTTGCCATTTGATTATTACTGATGCAATCATAGACACTGGCAGCTTTAAAAGACTTCATTCACACTAATGCACAAATCTATTTCACATGTTAGATGTTATGACCTTTTCTAAAAAATAATTGACCATTTTCATTTTCATATTATAAACATGCAAGCTTCAGGACGAACAAACACAAAGCAGAAGTTAGGGCTGGACGATTTAATCATCAATTTATTCATGTGCATTTAGTCGGTAAAGCTCATTGATTAACAGTAAACTCCAGTAGCTGTTTTAAAAATAAGCGACAGTTGAAACACAGAGGCGTAGATCACTGGCGAGCTACGCAATATCCCGAAGAAATGTGCATGAATAAATCGACGATTAAATCACTCAGCCCTAGTGCAAGTAAAAGTCTGTCAGTACTTGAGCTTTGTGCCTCTAATACATACTGCATTACAAACGACAGAAATGAAAGCATATCTAAAGTAAAAGACAAAAATAACGAAGCACTGTCAAGCAATGTACACGCATATCTGTGCAATAAAGCCCACCACATTTGTCTCTAGCGCACACAAATGCCATGTGCGGAAAAAAGCCAAGCTTTTCTGCACCGATGCAGAATCATGCACGTCCGCATCGAGATGCGTTAATGCAACGATTCATTTCGAGCTTAGAAGAGCAAGAATATTTTTAATCTAACTCTCTGATTGTGTTTGAAAAAAGAAAGCTACATATGACTAGGATGTCTCGAGAGTGAGTAAATCATGGGGTAATTTTCATTTTTGGGAGAATGCTCCCTTTAGTGACAGTTTGGATTAAACGTTTGAGGCTGGTTTGGTGAAGGTTAGTCAATATTTCCACCAAATGAATATCAAGGATTGCCTGGCTATTTATTCACATGGTTTTTGGTTTGAGTATCCCTGGAGTACATTATAACAACCCTATCTGCTATTTAGCAGTGATTTTGACCTAATATTTAATGATCCGCTGTGCTTTGCTTTTTCAGGTTTAAAACAAACCACAACTGAATTTCATCTTTGATTATAAACAATTAATAGTTGCAGCCCTACATACAGCTTTCCAATAGCAGTTATGGTCAGTATGTTTTCAAACACATTTGCCTTCGTGTGGATTTTAGCTGAAGCACAGGCGTTTCCTCCTCAATAATTGAGTCCAGGTCATAGGGGTTGCTTTTCAAGTGCTATTTTCATTAGGTTTCAAAGGTAAGAAAGCAAGTAAGGAA
The DNA here is from genome assembly GCA_032357475.1 of Enteromius thamalakanensis. Classification (NCBI taxonomy): domain Eukaryota; kingdom Metazoa; phylum Chordata; class Actinopteri; order Cypriniformes; family Cyprinidae; genus Enteromius; species Enteromius thamalakanensis. The sequence continues at coordinate 20,216,912 of JAUCMT010000001.1, forward strand.
GTCATTTGGGTGTGCTTTTAACTTTCAATCAACCACAAATGCCATTAAATTGATCTGCATGCTGGATGTCATTTCTCCTCTGCTTCTGTGGTGAATATGCCAATCATTTCTCATTTCTTCTCTGTCGTCGGTTTGGTTTCTAACTGGTGTCCTATCTTTTCTTTCTCTGTTTTCTTTTTATTTTAAATTATTATAATTATTATCATTGTGGTTTTCTGTCCCTTCCCTCTTTCCTCTTCTGTTCTGATGGCAGTTAGCACGGCCCCAAGGGAAAAACAGGTACGTTCAGAGTTGTGCCTGCTGAAATACAAGAGAGGATGTAGTTTGTCCTGGTGAAAATGACACATGACTGTTTTAATCTGCCTGCTGTACCCTAACCCACCCTTGCCTACTGTATGTAGATATACGGGCATGAACCTCTGGGAAAGGGGCGAATTTCCATGGCCGGAGTCAGAACCAGTGATCTGGGAAAAGACAATGCGACCTATGCTCAAAATATGCATCGTTTTGACTTATAAGTGATCATATGCCGTTTTTAACACACATGGGATATGTTTAAATGCTCTGTGCATGGAGAAAACATCTTATTCCGTTTGCCCGTGACGCTCTTTGCCGTCCTACAGATAACTGTTCACTAAAAATATTAGACCTTTCTGGAGAGTTAAACCAGCTAGCTATCTTTCTTCATCTTATTGTTCTGCAATTCGATTGATTTTCCTCTTTTATTCTTTAATGTAAAAGTTAAAAGGGACTATTTTCGAAATGAGAAAAGAGCAGTGCGGTAAGCTGTTCTCAGACAGGAGCATTATCTTTTCTCACGTCATGACAGCCAGACAGAGATCCGCTGCGTTCCCGCTGCCTGTATTCTGCTTTTCTTATTTCAGCCACCACCTCTGCATGGTTGAGAGTGATTTCACGAATTACTGTCACATTTTCCTCTCTTCTGAATACAAATGAGATGAATGGCGAAAAGCAAGGCTGTCTTCACCACTGAGATGAGAAAAGAAACGTTGAAAAGAATAAGATATCTCAAAGTTATTAGCTTGGGACGGTGTTATATTCTTGGAAGGTATTGCATTTTAAAGACCAATACAGATATTGAGTTTTACGTTTAAAGTGCCTGATGACAAACTGGCGTTTAATCATTAATTAGTTTTCATTTCTTTTTGTATCATATGTATAAATATTTAAATGTAAATAGCAATAATAATACCTTAATACAATAAATACTCACATAAGAAATAAAATCACTAGTGCATCTTTATCTTTGTTTTGCTCTATTTTAAATATTAAGCATGGCTGTTATATAGAAGTTTAAGAAAAAGTAATTATCCAAACTTTTTTTTTTTTGCTGCATGTCTCATCTCAATTTATTATTATTC
>JAUCMT010000001.1:20227083-20246967 GCA_032357475.1 Enteromius thamalakanensis
TGTGACACTGTTTTTGCTTTTAGATCAACAAATAATAACCCAAAATGATTGTCTTGATGATGTCATGCATAAGACTTCTTTTTCCTGTCCTGGACTCGGTCTTGACTCTCACTTTTTTGGACTCAGTCTTGTATTGGACTCTAACCTCTTTGGACTCGGTCTTGACTTGGACTCGACAAAGGTGGTCTTGACTACAGGCCTGCCTTGCCAACTTCAAATGTTTAGTTTGGTCAGCTAAAATATTCCAGTTAACATTAAATAACTTAAAGTTGACTAAACTAAACATTTTAAGACAGCAGTTTTTTTTTATTTAGAAATTGTTAATGTATACGTATGTAAATGTAATCGTAAAAAATATATAGTAAGATGACATCTTGATAAATCTGTATATTGTTTACCTAATCCAAGATATATCATGTGACAATTTTTTGTTTTATAGCTTGTACTTGGCTTCAGTAGTCATTCTCAATGAAATTCAATGTAAATCTAAATCAGAAGATTAAACATGCTGCTAGTCAATCGAGATAGCACTGGTATTTTTAAAGGAGCATGACAAACTTGAGCCGTTCATGTGTTAAATCTGGTTCAAGCCCGATATACACTGCCCCGTTCAGACATAACACAAGCCAAAGCATCTTTCTGTTGATTCCTCCATTGTTTCCTTCTCATTGTCTGCATAATCCTCAACAGAGATGGCAACAGATGCATCTGCCGAACAAACAGGCTGCAACTCAAGAGAAGTGGGTGGATTTTGGACCGTTTTTGTGTGTGACTTCTAACTGATAATGTGATGGGTGTTCAAATGTTTCTCCTTTCCATATCAAGCGGTGACACGAAATACAGTATTTCAGTACTCTCTCTCCAAGCAAAACCAATCTTCATTGGCAATCTAAATTCCTGGCCTGATGCTGATTCTTTTATTTCTTTGAGTTGCATGAAAGAATATCTGGATTATGATGAAAATGTCACAGGATTGTTCATACGTTTAGCATTGTTTGTTTTGTTTGAGATGTTGGCAAAGTAATATTTCAACCCATGGGGGTTCGGTGCAGGTGTGGCAAACCCTCTTGTGTGTCTCACATCTGTTTTCCAACATCGCTACCTCCACCTCATCCCTATTACAGCAAACAATGCGTCGCACCAAACGCTTCCAAAGACTCACAATCCTCAGGGACGGCAAGGCATTGTGGGAGATTTAATCACTGGCTGAGGCTCATGCAGAAGGAGGCAGGTTGTTCTTTTGTGCAAGAACTGAGGCGACTTTGACATTTTGAGAAAGACTGACGTTTAGGACACATTTACATAAGGACAAAGCCTAGAGGACGGAACAGAGAGACAGAAAATGTTAAATGTCACTTAATTGAGCTGTTCTGTGCTGTCTCAGAAGTTTTAATTGTGTTAACAAAATCATATTCCCTGATACACTGACTGTACACGGACTGTTAGCCATGAATGGACTTGATGCTAAAGATTTCCACACGTGCCTTTAAACTTCCATTTATATTTACAAGTCTGTAATGAAAGAAATTATGCTCTTTCTACTGGCAAAAGTATGTCAGTCATGAGTGTACAATTTTTGTTATTAACGATTAGTATCAGTACACAAAGTTATGGTTCTCACCCCTCAATATGGGACTTATCATAAAGTAATTAGTAATAATTGGTGAGATTTGTAATGCTTTTATAACAAGTCTCTTATGCTCACTAAACCTGCATTTATTTGATCAAAAATAATTGATAACTATGTTTTTAGTATTTTTTTGTCACATGGTCCTTCAGAAATTATTTTCATATGAGTTAATTGTTTTATCAAACGAATAAGAACAAACCCATTTTTTATTTGTTATGTTTAAAATGTCAAGCGCAGGTTAAAAAGTTGATTATGTATGTAGGCCTACTTTATATCCCTGTTTGGCTAAGAATACTGTTTAAGCATTCTGGAAATCAGATTTTAAGCCCCATTTGACAGAACAACAGTGGATGAAAGACAAAAGCCCTGTCTCCTTTCCATTTATACCGCATGAGGTTGTATACTCTCACCCTTATGAAAGTGACAGGCCAAATTTCACTCTTTTGTGGAGACTGACTGCCCCTCATTGACTTACAATGGAAAGGATATAATTTTGCAGATGTTGGTGAAAAAGCTCAAATGTCAGCCTCTTTTCAAACTGCCAGACCTGCCTTAGCACAGGGATGAATAATGGATCAGTCACCTTTGTCTACTGCTGAATATTCTTACATAAATACAAAGACTCATAAAACGCATAAAAGAGCATCTAATTCATCTTTTAACGCACAGATCAAACGGTGCGATAACTCGCACACAGTTCGTTTTTTTAACGACAGGCAGGTAAATGAAGAACACCTTTGTGCTCGCTCCTGTCTCTTGTGTCTGGAACAAACGTCGCATTTAGCCTTGACTACTGTCTGACGTGTTTCGCCTGGTTTTCGTTGATACTTAGGCCTACACTGAAAAAAAAAAGCCTATACAGAGTCCAAATGACACTCACATGAGGTTTTGCGGAAATACTGAGGTGATTTTTAAGGAAGTTTGGTCAAAGCTCTGTTGTTCCAATCTTACTTGATATTCTATATGAAGTGAAATTGCTGTTTGCACTAATCTTTTCCAAACAAGGAAAGTGAATGCAGACAGATCATACAAAGTAGTAATTCATTTGACTCAAGGGCTGTATTTTGATGTCAAACAGCTTTGTGTGCAAAAAAAAAGGCTAGGTGAACATTCTTCAGAACATCTCCATTTGTGTTTCATAGCCTACAAGAAAAAAAAACATGCAGATTTGGAAAGATACAAGGGTAAATAAACAACAGAATAGTCACAGATAGAGATTAATTTCAATGTTGTAGGCCTATGTTTTTTTTTTGCACATTAAGCTGTACAAACACTGCATGTCCTGATGTAATTTATTATTTATCTAATACCATTCACTGATGGACAGTTTGGTAGCGTGCCACACACATAGCCTACTTTAAAAAGTTTCTTTATTGGACATCCATGCAAAAACTGTTGTAAGAATAAGTTAACGCATATTAGCAATGAAAATACTTCTAATAATAATTTCAAATGAGCTGACATGTCTTAATAAATATTGTAACAAATGTATTGCTTATTAAAACATCTGTATGTAGTTCAGTGTGTGGAATGCACTGTCGTAAATATATCACGACAGTGGACAGCCATACACGGCAGTCTGTAATAGCGGTAGTTATTGCTGCCGTAAAGCAATCCGCCATTTGCGGATTTTCGTACCATTCTTCTTTAAATTGACATCTTCCCAGTCCCAGAAGGTATTTTATATGGTGAGCATTATAAAGAAAAACTAGCCATGTGCCTAATTAGAAGTCAAGTGTACCACCGGAATGTTTTTTTAACTAATATTGCAAAGTATTAAAAAACGTATGCTTGCTTAAATGTTAATTAATGCGTATCTAGTGCTAAGTAACTTAGCGGAATCTTTAACGTGAAACCTTTCTATTGACTTCTTCGGTTCACTTAGTTTTGGGAACGTGATATTATGTCGTGGCCCCGAGATCGTTTTTTCGAGGTAATAATATCCTTATGTCGTTTACGAGTTTATTGCATAAACAAACCTGCGTGACCATAGCAACCCATAGCAAATAAAAGTCACAACATTATGTAAAAAGATCGAAATTATAGGCTGTAAATATAATAGGCTAATAATAATGTTGTTGATGTTAATGATGATGCTGATAATTATTACGAAGACGGTGCGTTAATGGACATTTAATATTAATGTAATATTTATTTATGATAAACTTAATATAAATGGTGTTTAGCCTATATTGCATGCAATATAATAATTTATATAATAAAACATATATAATTATTTAATTTATACAGCGCTTTTTACAAAACATAAAAAATATAAAACATTTTTTATAATAAATAATAATTTTATACAAATAATTTTATAATACTTATAATAATTAATAGGCTATTAATTCAAAATAGAATAAGACCGAATCCATCTTTGATGCTAAAAACCATTTACATTAAGTTTATGATAAATAAATATTACATTAATATTAAATGTCCATTAACGCATCGTCTTCGTAATAATTATCAGCATCATCAACAACAACAACATCAATATTATTATTAAATTCACATAATTTAAAATGCAGTTTAAAACTTTGAATTAAATATATTTTATTTCTGCGAATTAATAATTATTAATAGTCTAATGGCTAGTGCAGCCGTTGGATCATCTTTTTCGTTGAGGATGGAAGGATCTTTGGATGGTTAAAATGTAAAACAATATAATTTTATTGTAAGTGTTTTTTGAGGAGGAGAAAAACTTATGTATGAATCAAATACGTATGTTCCAAAGCACCAACTGTGAATTGTTTCTCCGCTGTCCGTAGCAAGTGTAACTCACCAGCTCTAAAACCTACCTTACGCCAAACTCCTGCCCTGAACAATTCAATACCCAGACTAGTGATCATTTCAAAATGACATTTTGTATGGGACTGCAAGATGCCTTATCTGCTCTCTCTGAACAAACTGCTATTCATTCCCCATTCTTGTGCTTTAAAAATATCGAAATATATAAAGAAAACAGAGAAAGAAAGAAGAGCAGCTAGGGTACATTGCATACATCGTGCAAAATAGCTGTGCAATATGTTTTTGTCAATGGTTTACTCTAAAAGCTTTTCCCTCTGTCAGTATGAAAGGAAAGCAATAAAGGTCTTTCAATGGGCATGAATAAAACCAGGGAGAACAGAGGGGAGCCGCTGGGGGTTTGGCCGAAGGGCTTCTTTTCTTTAGCTGGTAATCAAATTGAAGCTGAAATGAAATGGAGGTTTCTTATGAAAATAGCCTTTGTTGACTGGAAGGCTGGTAATTCATAAACAATACGTAAGGCTTTTGTGAGCATAATAACATATTCATGCTCTCAGAGAAAAGGAGGGAACAGGAGAGAGAGAGAGAGAGAGAGAGAGAAAGAGAGGCAGTGTGGCAGCGAATAAAGGGCTACAGTGGTTTGGTTTATATGCGTCTCAACTACTGCCAGAGCAATAACTGATGTTACTCTGTGTCACCACTCTCTCGTTCTGTCTCACACTGTCATTTTCTGCTTTTCACAGTCTCTCTCTCTCTCTCTCTCTCTCTCTCTCCATAACTTCCTTGTCACTGGCTTTTGGTATCTGACAGGAATACTAGAGGCTGGAGGTAGTGGGCTGAGCAGGCAGGTGAACTCTGAATTACCTGCAGAGGAGCTCAGTGCTGGATTGGAGGCAGCTGGAGGATCGGTGGTCTTCATGAAAACATGAGAACCCGGACATCGGATGTATTCGCAGGAACGAATTTCTGTGGGATAATGTTCCAGACTGGACATTTTACTTTTCAGATCACCTGGGATGAGAAAGTTTATTTCTTTTTTTTTCTCTGCGGAGACCAGTGGTGAGTGGAAACTGATTTTGACAGCTGTTTACATGTCTCTGAAGTTCATGAGCTGATCTGTCTGGCAACACAAACAGTATCCTGAGCTGCAGTTAGAAAAACAGTGACTTCAGAAAAAACTAATTGATCTTTCTCTGTGCTGCTGTTTTATGATATGTCAAACTGCTTTGGCTTAACTCTGTCGCTCTACAAAAATGTTTGGTGTTTGAAAAAGTCATGCTGAGGGAGTTCAGGTGGCTAGTCTGGTTCACTTGCTACACTGTTCAGTCTGACATGCATGCGTGGAAAGCTCTGTGATCTGCATGCATTCATATGCAATCTGTTTGCAGTGCAGTGTCAGTTTTATATTCGTATTAAATACATTTTTTTTATTTACATACTTTAGTAATTCTATTAGACTAGAGCTGTCATTGCTGTATTAGTGAACCACTTGCACTCATGTGACAACAGGAATTTTACACATTTTTCACTGTATTTTTTTTTTTCTTTCTGTTTCTTCCAAATAAATTTTTTTCAATTAGGGACAAGTGCAAATCATCCTTAAATTGTTCTGATGTTTTGAGTTTGCTTTTGATATATCTCCAAAAATGTGATATGCAGTAGGGTTTTCTCCATCCCTTAAACATCACACCTGAAAGTTGGGCCAAATCCTGCACTTGTAATCTCTCAAATGACCTCTGTTTCACACAACAGTCCTCATTGAGCAAATATTATCACATTTATTAATTTTTGACGCTGTGAAGAATGTGAAACACAGGAGAAACATGTCAGTGATGCACAACTATTCAAAGTGAGACTCAGTTTGAGAGAAACCCATCTAAACAGCTGTGATGTTTGATGGGAATGCTTCAATCTGTTTTACTTTAGCAGCTGGGTTCCATCATAGCTTTGGTGATGAACTTTCTAATACAGGCCTTTTAGGAGAAAAAAAGGGTTGGTTTCTATACAAGGCTGTCTGATCATTTGCTTCCTTTTTTATAATAGGATCAGCATTTTTCAGGACTCAGGAAGTTGTATGGATGAGTGCCGGAGGAAAACAGAATTAGACAGAGGGAGAGAGACCAGGGAGTGGAGAGAGAAACAGAAGAAAAGGGAAACAAATACTCAGACGAGACTGTGTAAAGCGGATTAGAGAGGTAATCTTTTCACTTGTCCAGAGAGAATGGAGAAAATGCATACGTGAAGCAGTGGACGTGAGAGAGAAGGTGATTGTAGTACATTTGTGGGTACGTTCCAAAGCAAAGTCTTCTACAGAAAACATCTGAGCGATGTCATCCTCATTCATATGATGTCACCAACTGCAATCTAATGAAGTCGTCAGAGAGTTTGTTTCTATTGTATCTATGAGTTTGTCTATTTCTAATCATTAAACTTCAAAGCTGAATTTACCAAGATTAAAAAGTAAACTTTGCAGGACGTTTAACTAAAAACATATACATTTTAAAAATACTTTTTAAAACTGTTATGATTTAAAACCTGATCTCCAAATCTTTTCGATTTAAAGATGAGATTTAAATGTTTCAAAGGCTCATGAACTGTAAAGAGCTGCTTTATTTGATTGAAGCTAATGCCCAGAAGATGGCAGTATCCTCCATGACATGCATGTAGTGTGCCTGAAATAATCTGTTTAATATTCAGTATCAGGACAGAATTAAGGGAAAATGTTTAAAAAGAGACAGAATCTCTTACGGCCTTCTTTTTATATTTTAATGCTAAATATCACTATATATGTATATATATACAAACTGAAATACTATCAAAACAATTAGATATATCTGAACACAGGTGGTAGTCTTTCATTTTCATTGACAATTTATGAATAATTTCATATTGCAATTAGAAACATGGACCGTGTAGCATGTGAATTATAATCAGTAGAGAATAAAAAACAAAAACACAGGACTATCGGTTGTAAAGTGTTTTAGTCAGTATGTCATGTGTTTCTGTGACAGCAAAGTGTGTTTTGTTCATTCATGGCATGTAACCAGGAGAGGGCGCCTGTGCTCCGTCAAATACTCCGTTTGGACACATTCCTCAACACTTGGGTCACTTTTTTATAAAACTCGTAGCACAGCTCTCCTTAGCTTTTATTCTGACAAAGAAGAACATTTAACGTGCTTTAAAACACTTCATAAATCTCACAGCCACCAACACACTTTGTCACTCATAAAATGACCTGAAATAGTACAGTTAGACCTACCAACAGTTAGCGTTACAGTGTTTTATGGTCTGTGTTAACGTTACCGTACAAAATTATTAATAAATTGTCATCTTTTGTAAAGATCATAATGAAATGGAACGACTATATAAAATTGTTTTTACATTTGCAACATATTTCATGTATTCCTGTAGAAATGTAGAAAGCTGAGTTCTTATTCAGTTTTGTATTATGTTCATTTTTGAACTTGAAGACATTCAGTTATATAGAGTTTTTGGTCTTTGTGCCTGACTGAGTAAAGAATTTCTGTCATTTAAAAGATGCAGTCATTGAATGCATTTTGTGCCAAAGTAACAGAAAGGGTTTAATAATGTCAAATCATCTCTATTTCTATTGTGCATTATACAAGACTTATTGTGTTAAAGCAGCTTTGCATAAATGAACAGGAACTACAGAGTAATTATGGAAGCTCAGTTCTTCAGATTCTTCTGTAATGCGGTGTTATAAGACAACGGTGTCATTGTTTGGCTGAAGTTGGTTCAAATCAATAATAGTGTGAAGTTAATAGATCAGGCAGCTATAGGCAGTTCGAGTTTGAGTCAGTTCAGTGTTCATTCAATTGAGTTGAGTAACACTGTCGTTGTTGTAAGATGTGATTCAGTTGTAAAGCAGGCTTATTTCAGTTCAGCCAATGCAGTCAAAGTCTAAATCTAAAAATTACTGAACCTCATCTCAGCAAGCCAGAAGGAGACCACTGCAACCAGGGAGTTTAGACTGTTTTGAAAAGGTAACTTATGTGTACAGAAATAGGTTTAAAAACACATTTGTATGATGAGCATCACGCATGAGTTCCCTCTCAAACAGCCTGTGAATTTTAAGAACGTAAGTACAACAGCATTTGTATGTTTTACTGGAATAGACCGTCATGCTATTTTCAACCTAATCAACATTTTGAAGCTGTGTTTTTATCACTAACATGGAACTTACAACTTACATGCATGAACAAAACTTTCTTAAACTGACTTTTAAAATTAAGCATTTTTTAAAATATCAGAAATACATTTTTAAGAATTCCAGAGCCATCCCATAGAGAACTGGCCTTCTGGGTTTGCTTGCCATCTGACATCATGATTCTATTTGCTCTATTAGAAATAAGCTGCATTAAAATGTTGTTTGAATCTCAGTAATTGGCAAAAAGGGCTCTATATGGGCCCATGCAGACAGAAAGTCAAATAAATAACCCGAACCTCCCTGCGCAGATTTCAAATGCAGTGCTAATAATACCATGACTGACTGCAGCACGCGCTACATGGCGTCTATTGTGACATGCAGCACGAAAAGTACAGGCGCGGGAAGCGTGTGCAGCGTTCCATTGAACGCCGCGGAATTGGCCGCCATCAGACGTCCTACTATTTTATACATTGTGCGCAAATGCAAGAGCTGTAAACAGATTACTGTAAACAAGTCTCCAACTGCTCCGGTGCCATCTAGCAGAGTCAGACGTTTTTATTAATGGGGGTGAAACCCTGACACAATGCGACCCGTGCGCATTTGTTTTCGACTGACGCTCTGGCTTGAATTGCATGCACAAAAAGCTGCTTTTATAGCAGACCACAGCGGGAGCAAACAGCCACAGTACTTTCAGCACAATTATCCCCGCGGACAGCCGCCCGGCTGATCTATAGATCTAGCACAATTAGCTGGTCCGTGTGGGTTTTCCGCATCCATCCCGTGGGTTTGCTGGAAGGGTTAAAAACAGGCAGGAATGGACGGGCCCGCTAAAGTTTAAGTGCCGTCTGTCAATTCCTGCACCATCTCGGCTCTTTTCCCTGTTCCTTTTTTGATTGCCTGACAACACGTGGCAGTTAGAAAGGGACAATGGAGAGGAGAACGAAAGAAACTCCTAAAACTGAGATGTGACCAACCACTGAGCCTCTTAAACCGTGTCGGAGAAATGGCCGTGACACAGCATGCCCCAAACTCCAGCATCGGTTGCCATGACAGCCGCTGGTGCCCGCTTTGCCTTTTCACCCCCACTTCCTGCTTAAGTACAGCCCCACCCCCATTTCAATGAAAGAGGGACAGGTATGTAATGTCAACGCTTAGTCACTAGTTTTGTATAATATATTAGTTGCATAGTCTTCATATTATTTCTTTTTGAAAATATAGATTTATGTGTGTACGTGTGATTTTTTTGGCCTACTACATATATTATATGTTTATTTTTTAGACATAATGGCCCGGTTTCACAAACGGGGCTTAGCTTAAGCCAGGACTAGGCATTAGTTTAATTAAGATATTTAAGCAACTTTTACAAAAATGCCTTTTTACAGGTGTGCATCGTAACACAGAAAAATGACACTGACATATTTGAAGATATTTTCATTTTGAGACAGCTCAACCATGCAATTTAGTCTGGGACTAGCTTAAACCTGGTCTGTGAAACTGGGGGAATGTGTGTGATTTTAACACAACCTAATCATGTTTCTGTTTTTTTATAGTCAATTTTGCTTAAAAGGTAGTCACTATTATTCAAACTTAGCATGTATTCACACAGAAACTGCTACTAAATTGTGTATTACAATTATTAAAACATTGTACATGTAATTATTATATTGTACAATATATATATAATACAGTTTTTTTTATTAGCATATTATTTGGAAAATATATTTATGTGTTTATGTGTATATATTTATATTATTTACATCATATATAAATATTTAATGTATAAACATTAATATATATATATATATATATACATGCATTTGTGTGCATTTACAATAAAAGTACACAGTATATACTATGTAAACACATTTTTATTTTGGATGCGATTAATTGCACTAATTAAATTATACTGTATGTTTGGGAAAATTTGTATGTGAATGATTCTCGTTTAAAGCTAAAATTATTCTTTACATTAAACCAAAATGCACATTTTTAAGTAAAGCATATAAAGAAACTTGGAAAGCCATGTTCATATGTTATTGTAAAGCTGTGCTCCCTCTGGGTCTGTCTCACTGAAGCAGGTGCCGCTTCTCTGGGTTATTTTCTTCCGCTGTGTTATTTAGCTGTCATAGACCGAGGGCAACTTGCCAGCAAACATGACAGAATAAGATCAGCTTGACTTCTTTTAGCAGGATGGACTGTTAGATCCGCTACTGCAGTCGCCAAGAACAATTCTTACTCTTGAGACGGGGTAGAGGAAATGAAAACAGATTAAGTGGCTGATAGGCTTTGTTTAAAAGGGTTAGATTTAAAATGCAGTAACTGTTGGTCGTGGCTCTAAAGCCAATCTGTGGTAAGAATCATTTAAAAGCAATGATCAAAAAACAAAAACAAAATGATTCCCTTGCTCGTCTGAGAATAGACGCTCAAATGATAAAGCTAAAGGTTGCATTGCTGGTTTAATTGAAATAATTAAGCTTGGCATCTAATGCACATTACCTGTCCTTTTTAAGTGTGTGTGTGTGTGTGTGTGTGACATAGGAAAGAGAGACATGCATTTCAAAGGCCCAGTATTAAACATCTCTCTTTGAGGAATGTGAGGGGGCTATAAATTCATTGTCTTCTCTGAAAGCCTTGATAACCTATTCACAAACAAGCACTAAAGATTTTGATAGGCTAATGGAAAATAGGTGGCCGCGCACTCCTTTGTAAATGGGCATCATAAATCTGAAGAGGCCTTGGCAGCGATACAAAGCACTGTTATTTCTGTCTTTCTTTGACCCAACCCCTAGCCATATATCTCACCGTTTCCTCAATGGCTGATCTGAAGGGCATGATATACATGTTACAAACAAGACACATGACCAGAGCTCTGTGACATCGATTGCCTTCCACAATACCCCGTCCACGACCAGGAAATGGGCAGCCTTGGGGCAATAATACTGGCCTCTTTCTTATCAAGATCGCTGGTGTACATGCCTCTGTCAGAGGACATTAACCTTGCCTCTTTCATCCTGACAGTGGTGATTAGCGCGGCCGTCTGATCCTGCCATTGATGTGGCCGCAGCAGGGCAATGGGGTCTGAAGAGGAGAGATGGAATACACCGAGCTGATTATTGGTGGGTCGGCAGACAATCTGCTGACTGCTAGAAGATGCTGTGAGATAGTGTTTCAGAGACGGCTGTAATTGTACGAATGAGTCATTTTTCGCACAAGAGCCATCAGTAAGATTGCTCTGAGGCCTTGTTCATACAGAAGCAGAATACAGGTGTCAGTTCTGCATCATAGGCTTACAGTCACACAGTACGGTTACAAGTGAGAGTTGCGATCGCTTCTTATGAAACTGCTGCTTTGGTACACCCGTGCTGTGTTAACTGAACTATTCTGAGTTGAGTGTAGTGCCCTGCAAATTTCAGTCTCAAAACTCTAGTATAATGACAACATTAGGTCCGTCACGATTCCTGGAGTACTTGATTTAAAGAAAAATCTGGATTAAATTTTGCCTGTGGCGAAACACATGTTCCAAGGCTTTTTACAAAATGTCATTTAAGTCTCTGGTGTACCCAAAATGTGTGTGCTCATAATGCCCCATAGATTTGTAATTATATTATTTTAAAAAATGCCTATTTTGAGTGAAAGCAGAAAAAGGCAGAATTTTGTGTCTGTATTTTTAAATGCAAATCAGCTGCTACTCCCCGCCCCTTTTCCAGAATACATCTGTGGCATTAGAGCTTGTACCTGCTAAAAACATCTGTTCATTACGTTGAAATCTTGCATGACGGGAATGGCTGTCAAAGGCACGTGAGTACTAAACTAAACTCATTCGCCCACAAGTTTACATTAAAAACACACGAGTTACAAAAACAGTGGGTTAATTATGTCTGTGAAGGTAAACAGATGGGAAATAAATCTGTGTGGCAGCAGCAATATTAGCTACTCTTGTCTCTTCTGATGCACTGTTAGTATGTTTTGCTCAAACTTTCATCATGGGATTTAAGCTGGTAAACTGTTGTCGCTTGTGACGGGACCTTGGGTGGAAACTTACAGATTATGGGGTGGTAATATTATAATGAGGTCTCCTATCAACGTCACCAGAGGAGCGAGAAAAAAAAAACCAACTAAATTACTGGGTTAATCTTTTTTACATTTCGTTGGTTGATAGATGCACCGGGACCTGATGTTAGCTCTTAAAACCTGTAATAACAATGCTAGTGTGAATTCACAAATGCTATGATTCAATTAAGTAGATATATGTGATGCAGGTTTAATATGTACACTTTAAAGCGCCCCTATATTATGGGTAATGAAAAGTTCATGTTTTGGTTTTAGGAAATGTATCTTTGTGACACGGACTCAGAAAACACTAAATAATTTAAATATCTTCCTACTATTTTCCTCAGACATGTTCATGGTAATTAGGCTACTTTTGCTGATGCTGTGACAAGCTTTAGTCTACTGGGTGTATTTGAGTGCAGAACCCGCTTGCTCTCTGTAGTTATTTTGGTCAAAGTAACTCAAAAGTAATACAAAAGTCATGTAACGCATTACAATTTTGAATCAGTTATACTGAAATGTAAGGAATTACTTTTAAATAACAGTAGCAAGTAATATTTTATGTACAGTATAGCAGTTTGGAAGTAACTTGCACAACACTGGTGAACAATATGCTAACATGTGCCCGCAAAACGTGATTTGTGGAAAATCAAGAGGCCTGTCATTCAAAAGGTCTCCATCCCCTGTCCTTTGCATGTTTATCTGTTAAATATTTAGGCTAATTGGATTATGCTTTTATCTTCCAATATGAGCGCAGGCTCTATTTAACACATTTATACCACATTTAAACCCATTCCACCAAATCTGATTTTCCCTCTGAATTGTTTGGGCTTTCCAATGCATGGGTCCTACATTACTAGTTCTGTAGCACTGGGCTGTTGTTTGGGCGAGTCCTCCTCTTCCTCTTCAATGGTTTGTGGTTGTGATCAACAGCCCTCCTGATAAGTGGATGACACTTGTTTCTAACCCTACCTGAAGAGAGATCGGTGGTAGTTTGTGTAGAGTTTGATAATTGCCGTTGTTAGTCAGAAGTGGTGATTCCAGCTATAGAGCGACTCTTGCTGAGGCATTTTTCTGTTATTACAGAGGAGCTCTCAACAGGACTCAACCAGTGGACCGGTTTAACTTAACGACTATATGATGTATTCAGTTTTATGTTTTCTTCGGTCTCTATTGTAGTGCATTGAAGAATTATTCTACTGTGTTTTTTCTTTATGGTCCTGGATCAACATTAGTGTCCAAAAATATAATATAGACATAACATAGACGTCTAAACCTGACCTTAGTCATATTTTATACCTAAATCATAGGGAAATCATGGTTGAATAAGAAGAAGCACCTAAGTCTGGTTGTAAGGCTAAAATGGTCTCTCAGTTTTGATTAGTTGATTAGTATATTGACATTTTGCACTTGGTGATATCACGTTCACAGTCTGGGTTTGATAAAAAGAGGACATGATCTGAGTGGACATGGGGGTTTCTGAAGTAAATGTCTCTTCCTCACCTCCAGAGGGCACTATCTTCGGCCTCAGCAAACTGCCAACAGGGCCAGAAAATGACTTAAAATTAGTTAAATCAATATATTTTAAAAATGTATATAAATATCATTAAATATGAAAATAATTCTATATTAGATACTGAATTCGATTTTTTTTTAAAATACAATAAAAATTGAAAGTTTATATATATATATATATATATATATATTTATATTCAAATTCATATATATTTTCCCGCTCTCTTAAGTAATGTTTCTGGAATTTCTGGAATCACAGTAATAATATCATAGTGAATATTAAAATATTCACATTCCTGGTTTCTGTTAATTCTGTACAATTTTTTTAAGTAAAAAAAATAGCTTGTCAAAGAAAAAATACCTAATTTGGTTACTTTGAATATTTTGTTGGATAATGGGGCAGCTTTGAGTCAAAAAGGCTGAGAAGTACTGATGTAAACATACATTTAGAGTAATATATTTTCATCATTATTTCTATTTTACTCTGACAAATAGATGAATTGTTGTAATTATGTATTTTCTGCCCATCGGAATCGTTGCAGAACCTTTAAAGTTTCATAAATTAAGTGCAGAGTGAAATATGCTGAACTGTGTGTGTGTGTGTGTGTGATATCCAATGAGGACGAGTATTGTGGAGAGAGCCTCTTAGGGGAGGGAAAATGTCAGCTGTCTCTTCAAGACTGTGAGTGTACGTGTGTGTGTGTGTGACTGAGCTTCCATGCTCTTTGTAAGGATTTTGAGCCCTTGTTTAAACGCCTCTAGATTATGAGACATAATTCTGAGCGTATCAGTTTACACAATACCACAGGAAATCATGTCAGCCTCATTGTCTGCATATCTCTACCTCCTCAGGTAAAAGGACAACATTCGATGGCTTAGATTTACTCTTGTTTACTTTTTAAAAAACCGCTCGGAGCCCCCCTCCTCGGCCCTCCTTGTGTCCCCTCCTTCCTCTCAGCCCACCCAATTAAAAAGCAAAAGAGGAGAAAAAAAGCACATTGCTGCCTTGCAAGTATTACTTATCACATTAATTAAAAACTGGTGGCACAATGGGAGCCCGCAGCTGCAGAGGAAAGCCAGGGAAATTAACAAACGTTTGATTTGTTGTGTTGTGGATGTGACATTTATTATACAGGTCAAAGTAAAACAAAGACCAAAGCCCAAATATGCTAATGGGGATCTGGCAACCTGGGGCAGTTGTACAAACACTGAGGACTGGCTAAATATTCCGTGTTTATTACTGTTGCTCACAGCATCGTGGAGAGGGATACGGGAAGGCTATGTTTGTCACCTGCTGATGCTTGATAGCAGCAAATTTCAGCTCGGCTCACGTAAAGAGCGGTTTAGATTTCCGTCAATGCCACACACATAAAGTCAAACATAAACCATAATAAATAACTTCCCATAAACGACAAAGAATTTTCTGATTTGTTAATCATTCCGTTTTTAAATTTAAATTGTTTTGATACTTTTACTTTCAACATAAGAGGAAGAGAAATTAATGTCTTTTAAAATGCATTCAAGGGCAGTTCTTTTTGTTTAATGTTAACTGCTACAAACTGAATATCTAATGGATCTGCTGTTTGAACTGTAAATGCAGGAATAAAAACTGTTAAATCTACTTCATCTCATTTTACTTATATAGATATGAATTTAAATATTCCATTATATTCAAATAATATATTAATGCATGCATTAGTAAACAGAATGTCAGTTAATTTTATGCAATATAAAAGTGTTCATGAAGAGACTGCGATTCATGAAGTATGCATTGATGTTTCAGGCGATGTTGGTTGAAGAATAACAAGACCGCATTTGTCATGTTGTCATAGCTTCAGAGAGCAAGAGATATCAAACTCGGAATGTCTTGAATAAATGAATATATTTTTAATTATGATTTCCAGGTGAGGACAAGTAATGGAAATTGATTGAAATATTTAAAGATCTAGTACATACAATTGTTTTTACAATGATTGACGGATATTTATTTATTATTTTTGTAGTTTTGTTCAGCACTTAAATTCAGAATCAGCCAAAAATATTTATTTATTTTATTTATGATCAGCTCGAAAATATTCAATTGGCCCAAAAATGTTTATTTATTTATTTGAATGCTTAATTTAATAAGCAACTAAAAAAGTCATGGAAATTCTTTGGTCAAAAGGGGTAAGAACCATGGAGAGGGGTCAACACTTTCAATGACTAGTCATTATGCAGATTTCACAGGGGCAGTGAACAACTGACTCATGGGTAATGGTGTGACCATTGATTGCTCAGGGGGGCATTGTCCTGAACACACACACTGACATCAGGCCATGTAATGACTAAAACACACAGAGCGATGATTTAATCCACAAGATGTTAATGTTTTTATTTGTCTGTTTGCTCTTTTTATATATCTATATCTATATCTATCTGTATATTCAGGCATCCTCACTCACAGGCTATTGGAGAACTGAAGTGAAAATCAGCAGTCATACTAACTAATGATGATTTGTGAAGTATGATGAAGTAATGAGTAAAAGGGCATGAAATGACAGTGAGCGATGCAGTGTGTAATTGCAAGTCTATCAAGAGGCAACGAGACAGCAGGCTTGTGCCGAGGGAACCATTGACATCCTGCACATTTGCCTGGGGGTGCACTTTAACATGACCCCAAGAGAAAAAATGGACTTCAAGTGCAACCCTGCAGGCTACACACCAATTAAGGTGTCCTGATGGATGCACAGGCAATCCAGTGTAATACGAGTCCACCTGTGAGACTCTCTCTCCCTTGCTTTAGCTCATATCTTTCATCCTTTTTTATGTCTTTACATTTTGAAAGATTGTACAATGCATAGTTCATGAATTGCAGTGTCTTCACTGACATTGCATGAAATGAACTGACATTCATTAATATATTATAAAGTTCAGTATAGAAATATTTGGATTCATATCTTTAAAAGTGCTTGAAATTAAATGAGATAAAATAGATTTAAACCTTTTTTTATTCCTTCACATACAGTTCAAATAGCAGTCCATTAGATACTTAGGATATAGCAGTTGAAATTAAAAATGCAACCACCCTTGAATACATTTTTTTAAGAGCATTCATTTATCTGCTTCTAACATTGAGGGTAGAAGTATGAAAAACTATTTACATTGAAGCATAAATTCCCCTGGTCAAATCTTTAACTTTAGTTGTGTTGGTGCATTAAAGACCAAAAATTCTCTTGTAATGTAAAGTTAATGTAATGACAAGTTTTAATGTAAACACCATATATTGCGAAATTAAACTGGGAAGGGAAAGATAGGGGGGTAGAGTTGAGGAAGGACCTTTTCAGTAATTCAAGGTCTTCTGGATTGTATGTCTATTTTTTGTATCTTTTATTCACTTCAGAAACACTGAACAAAAAAACAAAACAGAATTTCCCAAGAGAAGTGCAATAATTACTCATGTGCATACGAGGCAGTGCATGTTTGTTGTAAATCTGCGATGCCATAGCACAGTGATTGGACAGGCTATTGTCTCTGTCAATGTGGTTTAAACGAGTAGAAATGTATACGTAGTAATTGCATGTTTTTAAAAGGAGTGAAGCAGCTACTGTGAGTGGTTCTAAACCTCTAATAAACTGTTGAAGTTGACATGCTAATTATGATTGCACTGTTAAATATTTGGCAATGCATATTTGTGCTCAAGTTAGTTAACATTTCTTTTTAAAAAATGTTTTCATTTGATTTAAAAATGCAAGGCAGTTGAACCATCATTATAATGTACTTTTTTATAGAAAAATGAATTCGGAAAAAAAAAAGAAAATTAATATAATGTTTTTTGTGGATCGTTATTGTTATTAGCTACATGTTTTATTTTCTATAATATGTTTGGTTTTATGGTTTTCAACCATATAACCTTAGTTACACCACTTTGATTTAGTGGACAAAATATGTGATCAAAAATAACTAGTACAGGTATATTTGTAGAAAAAACTAAAATACATTGCTTTGGTCAAAATTATAGATTTTTTTGTTATGGCAAAAAATAAAGATCATGTTCCATGAAGATATTTTGTAGCTTTTCTACCAAAAATATAGCAAGTCCTGACAAATCATACATCAGAGGAAATAATTTATTCAGATGATGTTTACATCACAGTTTCAAAAGATGTACCCTTAATGTCTGGTTTAGTGGTCCAGGGTCACATATAAATAATGTTTTTTGTTTTTACAAATAATTTTATTGCATGCTTTTTAAGAAATACATTTTAAGCGTTATGCTTTATGTATTATCCCAAAATCTATTTTATTTATTTCAATTAAACATATTGTATAATAATAGTAATCTCCAGACCCACAAAATATTAAAATAATAGAAAATGTACTTTTAGAGATGAGATCATTTTTCAATTCTTAATAGAAAAAAGCATGGCCATGTCATTGACCTCTATACATCTTTGTATAACTTAAAGTTCATTATATCTACACACTTTTAAAATTGTGTGCATGTTCCTCTTTTGTTTCCCTAAAACCCCAAACTGTTTGACTCATCCTCTCTAAACTGTCAACAGCCCGCACCTCCTTTTCCCCACATTTTTTTTTTCACCAGCAGATGATAAATGACTTGCGGTCTCCAGATTTTCATTAAAACCCCCGTGTGTCACATTTAACCTGCGTTCGCTGAAATCAATTATCCAGCTATCACTGGGGCAGACGCTCCAGGGAAGGAGGAGATCGGCATCCCTCCATCAGCGTTTCAATTAGGAGGTAAATAATCAGCATTTGAAGGCCTCTCTCTCTTTCAGTGCCTCCCCAGAGCCCTCTCTGTCTTTCCAGAGCGTAGCGGCAATACGCTGATGACTCAATATGCTGTATAATAGCTGCTGCAGCTGGGTAAGAAAGAGAAGACTACTGGAATTAATGCTGTTCTGAAGTCAGCTTGCGTTTTTATGCTTAAAGGCAAGAGAATGTTTTGGTAAAGTGAGCTGATCCAGAATCAGAGCCGGTCTCGCCACCCGGTGCCAGTGTTTTGTTTGCTCTGTCTGTGTTTAGTATCGCTAAGCTCCCAGCAGCCCCTGGGGCATATGGATGGCATGATGCCAGGGTGGAGGTGGGGGTATTTTGTGTGTGTCTCAAAAAGACGGCTGATGAGGCCTAAGGCCACAGTCAAAGGGTCAGCGGTGCTCTTGTGTGTCAAAACCCATTTAAAAAGTGTGTTTCATCAGGATAATTAATGTACAAGCACTTCTTCAAGAGCCGCTGGAGGCAGAGTAGTTTCATGTGCACATTAATAACAGAAAAACACAAAGCTTTGACTAAAGCTAAGAGCTAAAGGCTAATTCGTCTTACATAATATGGTCTCACAAGCATTATATTAGAAAACAGGCTTTGTCAGAAGCTATATTGTGAATATGTCCATGTCAAACCAGCCTAAAATGGTTTAAGCTGGTTTTAGTTAGTTAGGTTAAAGGGTTAGTTCACCCAAAAATGAAAATTATTCCACATCGGAAGGCTCTCTGATTTCATCAAAAATATCTTAATTTGTGTTCTGAAGATGAACGATGGTCTTATGGGAACGACATGAGGGTGATGAGTAATTAAAGGATTTTTCATTTTTGGGTGAACTAACCCTTTAACCTAACTAACTAAAACCAGCTTTAGTTTAGCTTGTGGGCCAAAACCCAAAATTCCTAAAACCCATCTAGCCACAGTAACTTTTTACATTAAAGTGCCCCTATTATGCTTTTTCAAAAATTATTGTTCATGCAGTGTGTCATGTAGCTGTATGTGAACATAA
>JAUCMT010000001.1:20259694-20284846 GCA_032357475.1 Enteromius thamalakanensis
GTTACACAATTGTAAAATTGTACACAATGGGGGGTACATAGTGTAATTTATGTGTGAATAACTTTGTGACAGTAAAATAAATATCAAAGGGATTTTATATCTGCATAAAATAAAGATTCCAAGCTTTCAAATGGCACCACAGTTATTGGTGCACACAAAGGGTTAAAAATTAAAGGCACAAGTTGAATATGTACATTTGGACCCGCCGGCGGGTCCGCATAGTTTACAATATTTTTGGAACAACATGGTTTGAGAAATGCAATCAAATATTTATTTGTCATAAATGTTGTTAGGTTTAAGCTGTATTTTTAGTATACCATCTTTACATTTTTAGTCACTTCATGGATTGTTTTTCTAATTGGGGTAAAACTTGCTATCAGTTATCAGTCAGTCACCAACATATTATAAAAACAGAGCCTAAAATTAAGTGAGCTCAAGTGAGACTTCACTCTGTTAGAGAAATCTCAGTCAAATTCAAACTAAGCTTGAACCTTCCATTTCTTGGTAAATGAAATGAATGATCAGTCAAATCAGAGTAAATTGCAGTTCCAAACAATATTCTTGAGTACTTACTGAGTGTGAGGTTTGGATGAAATTCTCCCTGTGAATGTAATTGTTTCTGAATCAAGTGTAATTGTTTGTGGTGTGCATGTGTTAATCTGGCGGTGTTTGAGTATAAATATCTAGTATGTTGCTGATGCAATGTGCGTTTGTCTTTTATTTGGTATGTGTGTGTGTTGTGAAGTGTGTATGGTTCCGATCCTCTGAGGAGTGGTTTAATCTTTTACCCTGAGGAGGGTCTCAGAGCTCTAAAACTGTATTATTTGTGCTGGCACTAATGCAGTCAGCTGAGGGTGGTGAAGAGGGAGGAATCGATGCTTTTGGAGCAGCAGTGAATGAAATTCAGAGAGCTAAATATATTCACAGCACAAAGCCCAGGCATGCATCCGTTTAACAGCCGGAGTGCCCAGAGATTATGGACGAAAATCCTTAATCCACCTGCATCCTAGAGTTAGGATTCAGTGTCTGAAGTGATGAACAAGATGATGTTTGTCTTTGTATTTTCACGATATGTTGTTTTACATTAACCCAAAACATAAAACAGTAAAAGTTTTTTCCCCAAAAAACCCAACAAATATAATAATAATGTTAAAAAACACACAAAAAAGACAAAACCATTTAATAAAACTGAATTTATTCATTACAAAATTTATTCTAAAAATATTTAAACTTTTTTTTTTACTTCAAAAAGGTGTATCTCTGTATTCCCTGTCTGTCCCACACATGTTGTCTGCAGCGCTGATATAATGGCATAGTGGTCGTTCTGTGTGAATCTTCAAAGGGTTGTCATTGTTTTTGGCATCTTCTTGATTAGTTTACCACTATGAGGCTGAAAATTAATTAAAGTGATTAAACAGGATACTAATAGTGAGGTGACGGAGTACCAGTGTTAGCTCAGCTTTTCACCTTTTTGAGAACACAAAGGGGTGATGCAGCAAAAGAAAAGAGAGAGACTTGTTTATTATAGCACACAAAATTCCTCTTTGCATTAATCGGTCAAGCCCCGCCTGTATGCTAATAATGAGATTTAAATATTCCTAGTAGTGGAGTCTTGACCAATAATTACAAGGCTTCACACAATTCAACTGAGGCTGTGCTGAACATTTATAGTGTACCTTGTCATTAATTTATGTGAGACATTTAAAGTCAACATAATTTGCTGTACGTAGCCCATTTTTCTTCCACAATCTGAAATATTTGACAATGCATTCAGAAGGAAAAGATGTTGGATGGGCTCCCTAGTAAAAATAAGTAGTACATTTAAAATTCACTTATTTTATATTAAGATATAGTTAAAATATATTAACATATTTTATATAAAAGTTATAATTAAACCATATTTTTCTACTTGTGCACAATGCATATTTCTTAATATTAAACTTAAATGTGTTTTGATGAATTTTTTATGATTTTTGAAAAATAATATTAGCCTTAAGTGAATCGAATATATATGTTGAATTGGACGTCAGCACTACTTCCACACAATTAAAGGACATTATGCACATAATTAATTGTTTAGCAAACTTTAAGTAGAGTACACTTAAAATACTAGTATACCAAAAGTACAATTGCAGGGGATTTTTATTAAGTACATAAATATGTAAATGTATTTGTAGTATACTTAGTGTGAAATAAATGTATTTCAAATACATTTCAGTATAATTCTTTTGCACTAAGTCTTGATTTTGTCCAAACTAGAATTGATTAAATAGTGAAATATTGATGTAACATATAACAGTGACATTTTGAATGCAAGTTTGATCAAATGGTAAATATAAACTAGTTTTATAGGGCTCAAGTAACATTTTACATTTTCAAATAACACACATTCATAAATAACTCTTTCGTTCAAAACTAAATTAATGCATTAAGACCATTTTAAAATGAATATCGACTTGTTTTCCAAAATAATGGTGACAGCCAATTCTAAAGTTAACAATGAAATAATTGATAGAATTCTCATAAGATGAACCATGACCTAGTGAATGTTTTCGCAGTAGTGTTTTTTCTACAGATGCAGCTGACTGAATATTTCCTGTCTGATATCCCTTATGTTTATGAGCTTGGCAACACTGCAGGCTTCTGATTTTACCACTCTACCCTCCTCTTGAATAATTACACAAAGAGTGTATGTGAGATGTGTTTAGGCGGTGTGTGTGTGTGTGTTTGTGAGATAGTGGGGCTGGTTTCCATAGCAATTGCGACCAAAAGTGCTCACAGTAACCTAATTGGTATGCTTCTCCTGACCGCCCTTATTGTAGCCACGCTAATCATAGTCCTTTTGTAGTAATAAAGGACGCTACTAAAGAAATCTCCAGCCTTGCTAGGGTTTTCCTCTAGGCCCCCCCTGCTTTTCTTCAAGCCCCTTCAGCAGCCACTCTGCACCCAGAATCTATTCGGTGATTGGCAGCTGGGCTCTGAATAAAGTGGAAAAGGTTTAAGAGTCCTTCCGTATGTTAGAAACCGTTTGGGATCATGCCACCTGCTCAACATCCTGCTTAGAAAGAAGAAATCTTACCTCATTCAGAGAACAACTAGAGTGGCCGGGCCAAAAAGATGCAAAACAAAGACAGTGTCTTATGGTGCTTCCACACTAGAGCTTTTGGTGCCATTCGTTTTCATTTAATTCATTGGGTCAAACCCCCAGGTATGGTTCGCTGGCATGCATCCAAGTACAGTTCCCAGTTAGTTTTAAAGCAATCCAGTCGGAAATCGCAGAAGTGAATCTTTATCATTATAATATAATGCATTTCTTGTAGCTGATTGTTTCCAAGTAAACAAGTTCCAAGCAGATCTGCTTGAGGGTGGTGGCAACAACTTCGATTTAGATCTGACCCTTTTTAAAAACATTTTAATGATGGACTATACTAAAATGACAAGATATTTTGCCCTGATTTGAAATCTGGAGAAGCTAATGTTTTTTTTAGGTTTTGGGAAGTCACAGTTGACAGATTTCACAGAAAATGTATTAGATTTGTGGTGCAAGAAAATCCTGTCTGGTTTGTTTGTCGGAAAAAATGGCGGATTTGGCATTATGATTGGTCAATCAAACTCACTTTAGGGGAACAATACAAAAATATAATTTAGCAATCAAAAGACCTCTTTAGCAAAAGGTTTAAGTAACTGTCGCTGTTGGTCATTACTTTTAATGTCAGTTAGAGTTTGTTTCTTTATATATTTGTATAATCAGCTTTTTTGTACCAGCTTGATAAACTACAGTAAATCACTAGGGGACGTCGCACCTAAAAACACATGGAAAACGCTGCTTTCTCGATTTTTTCCAAAGCGTTTGGCCGCTTGCGTTCTGGAATCATTTGTCGTCGCTAAGAAACCATGATCTGTGCTTTCAGTAAAGACGCAAAAGTTTCAGCAAAGGATAAATGGGTTTCCAGCACGCTTTCAGTAGCTCTGCTGAATTTACAGTTCTAAACTGACTATCCCTGTACAGCTTTGACCAACTGTTGCTTTATTTTGGCTGAGCTTTAAATGTTGTTAGAGGAAAGAATGAAGCTGATTGGTTGATTCTTGTCACATGACCTGCGGAGCGGTTGTGGGGTTCTGATATGTTGATATCGATGCAGTGCGTTGTGACCGTGTCGCTTCCATAATAAGCGTGCAAACCATGCATCTACATTTGAAATAACGAACTTGAGCGTGCAAAAGACGCCACATGTGAACAGCCCGTATACTGTAGCAATGTTTTACTGTTGCTACTTTTGTTGTGTACAGCATATATTTTATCCAACAGTAGCTTGATTGCCTTGCAGAGACAAATCTGCATTATTGTTAGGGCTGCACAATAAATCAAATTTCTAATTGTAGTTACAGTTACGGATACCACAATCACATAATCGTTAAAGCAGCAATTCATCGTCAAAAATCCACTTGTGTTATTCTTTGCTAATAAGATGTGTTCTTTAATTTCAAGATGTTATCTGAAGGGTTTGTTTTTCAGTTGTTTTTAGCTTGTTTATTTTCATTTAAAAATATGGCATGCAGTTGCTTCAAGCAACGGTATAAACACTGTTCACTATAAATTGGGATGATCATAATTCATAATCGCAATTGCAATTTCAAGGTAATAATCATCAACAATTATGTTAGAACTGGAATCAGTTGTTGTGGCTCTACCATTTGATAAACATTGAAGTCAGTTTTTCTTACCTGCAATGTTGACACTATTTTATACATTTAATGCACTGAACTTCTCAAAGCCCTGTCCTCAGGATGTACTGCATATATATACTCACTATAACACATTTGAATCTTATTTTCCACAGCATATCTGTTTAATGTGCTGAGCCCAGCAATGGTTAACAGGTAGCCCTCCTCCTGGGCTCCTGTTTTACGCTAGTCTTATAAATGAGTTTCTTCAGTCCGTCGGTGCTTGTAAGGACTAATTTACAAATGCTTCAAATTATTTCTAATTAGCACAAGTGCAATAATAATTGTCTCTCTAATCTGGCGGAATAATTAATGGTATAGCGTGTAGCGAGTCCTCCGCGCTTAAATGATCTCTGTGGGGCGTCCAATGTTGACTGTCCACTCGAGGGGGTTCATGCCGGGAGGACGGGGCAGACAGAGATGTCTTTGTTAGCTGGTGGTTTGTGGGTGGCCCATCTTTAGCATGGGAATTTGGTCTAGCGCTAGTAATTGAGCTGCTAACTAGGCGATGAATGGATGCAGTGTGCGGAGAATTGAAGCTTTGAGTCTTGGCATTGGAAACCTGGAGTTACAGCAGCTGTAGCTAAACAGTCTAAACATGCATAAGGCTAACATGATTTGATGGGGGTTTGGGTGGATTTACTTGCAGTTTTATTCTGTGGAAATAGGAATAGTAAGTTGCTGACTCTTAAGTCCACTTTAGTAGGGTCACACCTGAACTGTATTCATCTCTTGGAGACTTTTAAGTGCTGACCTTTTGCTCTCATAACTCAGTACAGAAATTCCCTCCAGACGAGTAAGAACAACTCCAGTGCCTTCTAATTACACTCTAATGTGCTAAATTGGTGGAAAATTAGCTGCTAATAATCCCCTAATTCGTGTCCTACTAATGGCCTGTTATCCTAAATGGTTATGTTAATTGAGGTTCCATCATAGGAAGGGATGATCGCTCTGTCATGGGTTAACGCAGGTCACTCACTCTTTTTTTTCTACAGTTAATTCTGTTAATAAAGTATACCGTTTCGATTGTCTTCAGCTGCTACACCTACTCTTTCTAACAAAGTACTTATAAGTGTATGCTTTTACGTAACCTGATAATGGTTGGAGATCACATTTGAAAATTCCTTTTTTAATATGTTAAACCACTTAAAGTATCAACGTACATTAATAAATGAATTTATAGTGTTCTAATTGTTCTGTTAAATATGCTTCTTCGCTCTCAGTCACTGATTTCTGTATGTTAGTCAGTCTTTTTTCAAGCCTTGGTGTGCAACCTGCAAATGACTGAAGGGTCTTCTAAATGCAAACAATACTAAATGAAATAATATAAGGTCATACAGTATAGTTGTGCATTATTAGTAGAGAGTTTAAGGAAGGAGATAACTTATGTAGTTTATATCAAAGGCTCAGATTTCTATGAAAATCTGTGGTATTTTTATGCAAATTTATCTGTTACTTATTAGCGGTCAATTCAGGTGCATGCATCACATGCTTTTATTATTAAACAATATGAGCAAAAACTGTGTTAAATACATGTTCATTTGCCACAAAGATAATCTGTGCTGAACCTGGCTTTTTTAAAGTAAGTAATTATTCTCTGACAAAAGCATGAAGCTGTCAAAATATCAATTTTCAGACATTTCGAAACTAAAATAGTAATTCTATT
Organism: Enteromius thamalakanensis; assembly: GCA_032357475.1. Lineage (NCBI taxonomy): Eukaryota > Metazoa > Chordata > Actinopteri > Cypriniformes > Cyprinidae > Enteromius > Enteromius thamalakanensis. The sequence goes on from JAUCMT010000001.1 coordinate 20,266,086, forward strand.
TTTAAGTTGTCTTGTTAATAATTATAGAAGCTTGATTCTACCAATAATAATGATAATAAATAAATACAGTTCTTGCAAATCTGAGATAATGTATCCACAATTCAGACTTTCTTTTCAGAATTGTGAGATATAACATTACAATTATCATTTTTGTTCCTTGGTGGAAACAAAAAGAATCAGAATTGTGAGAAATAAGTTTAGAATTTTTAGATGTAAACTCAGAATTGTGAAAGAATCGTCCAAATTCTACATTTATATTTTGCAAATTCTGACACAGTACACCCTTTTGCATGATAGACAGTATATTTACTGGAATGGGTCACCACTTAATATCCCATAAAAAAAATCAAGGTCCTGACGTAAAGCTATTTGAAAACCACTGGAGAAGCCGTATGCCATCCATATAGCATTAGAGCTCCCCGTGCTGCTGGCCGTCTGTAAAATATGCTAACGTTTATAAAGAAGCGGTGGGTCTCCTGGCCTTTTGCTGACATTTACAGCTACTGGGCAAGGACATGGCCTTTTCTTTCTCTTCCCCTTTTTCTCAGCTAATCAGGTGGCTTGAATAGGAGCCAGATAAGGCTATTGTTTGCCCTGACAATGTCCTGATGGTTTGGCCCTGTGGAGATCGCAGGCAAGGCTTCTCCCTTTAAAGAAGGTGGCCACCAGGGAGAACTCATTAATGTGGTGCATCTGGGTTAATTAGGTGGCAAAAATACTGCTCGAGTTTCCATCGAAAGAAAATCATTTAAACGTCCCTGATATAAATAAAGAAAAGAAAGTAATATGGGAGACCAGGCCTAGCTGTCACGCCTTTTACCAAAGTGAATATTTTACAGATCAGATCAGTTCATTTCTGTATTGAAACAGATATAGAAGGTATGGTTACTGAAAAAAAATACTGAATGCATAGTTCATGGATCACTTGTTTGTGACAACATGCCCCATGCAATATGTCACATGCAAGAACCCAGTCATTAAACAGCCTGTTTATAATGTAAAAATCCAAAAAATATAATAGTAATACAAAAAAGCAAATTGTTAAGCCTAACAAAAATAGTATATAGCCTACAATTATCATTACAATACATGAAAATGCTCAATTTTTGTGATATTTTGATTAAAATTTGTGTATATTATACTTTATAACAATTACAAATAAGGTTTAATTTGTTAACTTTTATTACGTAGTAAAAGCATTTATTAATGTTGATTTTAACATTTACTAATACATTATTTTATTCAAAAGCTGTAGCTGATAATATCAGCTAAAACCATGGCGACCACAGCTTCCCTGTGACATCTAAAAAGCGAAACTAAAGTGTATTTCTAGTTAATACGTGGTCCAACAGAATAAAAAGTGACCTGTGAGTGAAAGTGCTCTGAAACAAAGCAAGATTAAGTGAGAGTAGCTTTGACCTATAATCTGATGCACGGATAATTACTTAAATTTCAGCTGTCTTGAAGCGACCCTTTATATTTATTGTGAGATGGGGGCAGGGTTACGTGACGGAAATGACTAAAAGATAGCAGCGTTATCATTATGCGCTCTTTCTTCCTCTGATCGGAATCTTACAGCATCTGCCTTTCTAAGAAGGCACGTCTTTAAATGTTTCATTTGTCTTAAGACGGAGGAGTGAAATGGGAAGATTCGCACAAGCCTTTGAAAACACAAGCAATGGAATTTAGATTCTGACTCAACACCAGCATCCTAAATAAAACACACCAGTATAACAGCATGTGCAAAGCAGTTTTGGCGCGCTTTGAAGCGATTCGCTGTGGTCTGTTTTTTTAAAAAGAAACATAAAAACAGTGTTTATAAATGATAAGAAAATCGATTATTTTACCTGTATATTTGAACACATTTAAGAAAGCTGATCTGTGGACCAGCACCCACAGCCCTTAACATCCTCATCACAAGCACACGATCCTCTCTTTTATGCATATGACACAATGTCTCACATACAAAAACACCAGAAGAGAATCATGTCTTGTGTATTTTATTTGTTGTTGTTGTTTCACCCACAGGGACTGAAAAGATTAGTATCACATGTCGAGTGTGGCGTGCTGACGTGTTGTTTAGGGGCTGACAGGTTAATTTGTTTTCTCATGCTCCTCTATTGTCTATGTTTGTCATTTAAAACTTCCCTCCCTCTCGCCGTAGGAGGACGCGAGAGCATATCTGCGGTAGCCCGCGGGCACTGAGCAGAAATTCTCGCTGTTATTGTTTACACAGTGGCGTTTCCTCAAAAGAAACCAGGCGTTGCTGCTCTAGGAGATACTCCGGCTCATAAAAGGAGCTGCGCTCTCATTGTTGTCTGTTGAGCTTGATTTGTATATACGGAGGTATTTTGCAGGTGCAGGCCAAGATTTTTTTGTTTTTGTTTTTTTGGAGTGTCGTTGTCCCAAAATCAAATGCAAAGAAAATGCATTTATTCGTGTATTCAAAATGCATATTTAAATAGTTGATTGAATATACTGTCCTTGGAAGGTTTTTTTTAAAAGTATGTCTATAAGGTATTTATAGAAAGAAAAACAAATGTCCTGTAAAGGCACATTATGAATAATCAGTACATTTAGAGATCCATCTGATTGACTTAAACACTTCTGAAATGCATTAGTATCACACACCGGCTACTTTCAGTTTGGTCAGGAGTACTCCATTCAAGTCAAGTTCAAAATGACTTTAATATGGAATAAGTGTAAAATTGCTAGTGTATTACTTTAAAACATCTTTAAAGTCAGACAAACTGATATACAGCATTACAGTTAATATATATATATTTATATACAGTATATATATATACTTTTTTGTATACTGTAACATCCAGCTTTCATTTTTAGAATCTAGTTCTATTCCTCACTATAATTACCTTGCTTTAATACATAAATGTTGCAAAGGGGGGATCATTAAAACATTTTAAAAAGTTAAATAAATTTTTCTGTTTAATTAATTTGTATAACCATTTTTAGTTTACATCTTCATTTAACTAACTCTGCTTTATTATAGCACTTCAGACTTGAAGTCATCTTAAAATTGCTGCATCATTAGGAATTCAACCTCTGTTATTAAGATATGGATTCTAAATGATGTAAAATGAGAGCGGCTCGGAGATGAAAGTGATGGTAGAAGTGCAGCACTGAGCGAGGGAGAGAGAGAGAGAGAGAGAGAATATCCAGGGCAGTTGGACGTTTGTGCAGTCAGCAGTGTCAGTAACATCAAAGGATTACGCCACTTCACACTGTTCATGTGCTGGTAATTTGGGTAATTCTATTGCAGGGTTTGTCGATCCTGAAATTATGGGCGCTACTGTCCTCGTGTGCCATATAATTTAGTTGTTTCCTACTTGTTTGACTGAAACGAACGGGAAGCGGCAACCAGGCTCGATATACTCAGAGGAGAATTGCTGCTATTGTTCCCCTATATTTTGGTCTTATGTAAAAGTGACATAGCCAGAGAGAGAGAGAGAGAGAAGCCTTCCCCTTTATTTCAACAGCAAATTTATCCGCTGCTAGTTCCTGGAGCCACAACAAGCCACAACTTTGCTTTTCTTTCACTCTCGCGTTTTAATTGATAAATTCGAACAGTTTTTAGCACGTTGTTTTTAAATGCTGCGTAAAAAAAACACAAAGAAAACAAGACGTCTTTCTATAGTGTTCTGTGGTTTCGGGGAGTTTGGTATCATTGTTGCTGTTGACAACATTAAACATTTTAATCAGTGAACAAATTATCCAAGATTTCATAACGTTTATAAAAACCTCTGAAAAAATTCAGTCATTGTGTTGTAAGGATAATAATGTTTACTAAAGCTGTAAAAGTCTGTTATAGGTTGTAAAGGTCTGTGGTGATAAAAGCTTGTGTTTTTGGTCTCTTTAGTAACCAAAACAAGGCTTCTTCTGTGTCGTATCAGCTATTGAGCTTCCTTCGGTGTTGTAGGATTGACTTTAAAACAACTGGCACTCAGAAATTGCTGGTAAATTTCACACTTAATTACAAAGAAGCTGAAAGTATCCATTTGAATTAGATGTTAGATTTTGAGTTTTTTCTTGTAAAACCTACTTTATTGATGTTTGGTTGATTTACAATTTCAAAGATTTACTTTCTGAAAAAAAAATGTCAAGGAAGTTTTGAAGACCCAAAATTTGCATGGGTAATGTACATTTTAACGCCTTCCTGAACAAGCGTTTTCATAGACCTGGAGCTTAGCTGTGTCTGTTTGTGCCACTGGGGGGCAGAACTCCTCCTGGAAGAAGAGAAACACTATTTGAAGTGTTATTTAATTTTATTTAAATGCATGGACATTTTTAACAGTAGTTTATCACAGGTAATTCATCCTCTCTCTAATAACTCATTCATTACAGACACAGATACACAGATCTGTTAAAAGACTTGCTAAGTAATCAGGCATTTTATATTAGATATCTGGACTTTTTTTATTTGGTCAAAGTGTGGTTTATAACATATGGACATATTCTACTGTTTTCTCCATTAAATGTTTTACATTAAAATGATTTTATTTTTTATTGTCTTTTATTTTTATTGAATTTCATACATTGGTTTGACAAAATATGACTTAACTACTACACTGTGGTTTGTAGATATTGTGACACTATCAAAGAATGTTATTCCACAAAACAGTCACATAAAATAATGTCATAAAAATAAAGAAATATTATTATTAAAAAACAGTTATATTACAACATCCTTTTGAACTAAAAAGTGAAATGGCTGCTTTTATTGTTGAAAGTAGTAAAAAAATGTTTCAGATTCAAATCAAGCGTGGATCGATCCCCGAGCCATCACAATTGTGTCCTTGCATATTACAAATCTGTTCTATGATGGGCTGCTCAAGTATAAATCTGAGCATGGTTTTTAAAATGGAATGTATTGAATTACAAATAAATAGTGGATATTAAAATAAAACTGATGAAATAAAAAAATAACATTTTGTTACCTATATACTGTATGAAAACTAGGGTGTTAAACCTTTTAATACAGAAGTTCACATGATCAAAGGCACCTTCATTGATGCATTCTGAGAATGTCAGATGAAAAGAATATTTCATGTGAAAAATGTAGTCCAGAAACACGTATTTTATGCTGAAATTCCATGGCATTTAATTGTAAAAAGTTGTCATAAAAGTGTCTTTTCAATTTCTTACTGTTTTTGTAATGTGAGATATCTCCTCGGAATCAAGAATATCTGTGCATGAACTCACTTTCAAGTTTCCTCCACACGCACACACGGGCAATCACTCTCCTTACCTCTATGAGCACATGTAGATTGTCCCCTCTCGTGTAGGTGCATTTACGTCTCGCAAATCAGCTTTTTTTCCAGGGTAAATTGAGACACACTGCAACAACCATTCAAGTGAGTGATGTGGAATAAATGAAAGAAGCAGGACGCACACAAATACACACATACTTTATAAATCAGCCCTGACAGCAGCAATAGAGCAGAAGTGACAGTGGCCAGTTATCCCAACCACATCCACCACCGTTATTGATCCATAATCCGCCTCACATAAAACACCCAATTTCATATAATGCCTATAATAACAGTGCATTCAGACTCAAGTAGCCGTCAGAAAAGAGGGGCGTTGTGCCTGATGCTGAGGCAGAGAGAGAAATAATACCTCACATCGCAGAAAAGCATTTCATTTTCATCTTTTTTTTAATAATTTTTTTTTTTCATTCACTTTTTTATTTTTTTACATTGTTTTATGTATTATTATTGTTTCTGAAATAAACCACAGCTGCATTTATTTAATCAGAAATTCAATAAAATCAAATAAAAATAACATTAATAATATAATTATTATTACAATGTTAAATGTTTTCATGTAATACAGTGATGGCAAACATACTAGAACACTAGTATTATTATTGGAGTACTAGTTTTTAAGTCATGTATTTCTATATTTTGCTGTAGTGTGTCAGTAGGAAATATCAGTTTACATTTCCAAATATTCATGAGATTATGAGAGTTTGAGCATGATCTGATCATCCTCCAGTCCGTCTGGAATCACATGAAGAAACGGAACAAACTTGGACAGATACAATCCAGAAAAACTGTGGCAATGTCTCCAAGATGCTTCAAGAAAAAGCTTGTGCACTCAACAAATGTTGACTAAATGATGCTGATTGTTACTAAATCAAACATGTTTTACGAGTTGCCAATTAGTATGAATTTGTAAGAATGATCGTGAATGAATTAATCACACACGGCTGGCAGCTCATCATTTAATCATTACCTGTTTAACTCGCAGCCAATCGAATCCAGTCCTTCTCACTATATACACCCCCGCTTTCCCTTCTCCCACATCTCGCTTTTGTGCATCCCTCCTCCGCCCCTTCTCCACCTTTTCCACCAATTTACGCCTTCCTTCTTCCTCGAGCCGAATGCTGAACTCTTGCCTGCACCAGGGTTCAAAGCTCGGAGCCAAATTCGCTAACAATTTTCTATCAATGAGAAAGCGTGAACTCTTGAAACTCTTGTTGCAAACATGTTTCCAATAAGAATTGTTTCCTGAAAAAAATTAACGCTATAAATATGAGCAGAATCTGCAGGTACGGATGTCAGCCCACTCTCCTGATTTATACTAACTAATACCTTGGTGTCACATCTATTCTTCCTTAAACTATTCTAATAGGCTAATTTGGTCCTCAAGAAACATTTCTTACCAATATATGTTATATAAAAACTTTGGTCTCCTTATAAACAGAGTTTTTTCACATTTTTTGATTAATAGAAAGTTCAAAAGAACAGCATTTATATGAAATTGCAATCCTTTAACATAACATAATATGTCTTTAATGTCACTTTTGATCAATTTAATGCATCCTTGCAGAAGTAAAACGTTACTCAACCATAATGTACATTTAGAAATGTGTTGTAAAACAATACATATTCACGAAGTCTTTTCCACAAGTCTGAATAATCACCGGCCAAAGATGTTGGTAAGATGTCAATGAGGTGGTATATTTTTAAATGGCGAACCTTGATCAGCCTTTATACCTTATTTACCTCTTAAAAGGTGCATATTAGTATCTTAAAACTACATATTACTAACTTTTGAAAGGTTACGGCCCCAGCAATCACATCTGTACCTATTTTCTGAGGGTGTACTGTGCATCGACTAAACAAAGGCTAGTTTTACAAAAGACGTGCATGAAGAGTTAGTGCATGTTCTTGGCAATGACATTTGAGGTGTCAGCGTGTTGTCATAAGGGGAGTCTCTGCCTCAATCCCTTTTTTAAAAACACAGAATGCCGGAGAGACAGTCTTCCGCACTGCTGCTTGCTCAGCTTACTCTGCCTGACGCCAGCCTCCGGTGTCCTAACACAGCACTGCCAGAATCACCCAAGACAGCGCTCATTACTCTTTAAAAGTGCAAAATTAGTTGGTAATACAATAGGAGATTTTCAAGAAACATTTAAGTTAAAATGTAGAAGCCTGTTTTAAAGACACTAAAAACTTTAGAAAAATTTATAACACATAGGAGGAATGTATTCTTTGTGGTGTTAAGTCAGTATTTAGTGTAAATAGGTCATCCAAATATTGAAAATTCAGTCATCGTTTACTCACCGGATAAAATCACGTTAACACAGAGTGAAAAAAAAATTGCATCAATGTGCGTTTTCAAATCCTTAGCATGCATTTTAAAAGGAAGTCTGCATGGACCTTTACTTACCTCTGGGTTTTATATGCTACCCCCATTTTTTTCTGACATTTGTAAGTTTTGAGTAAGAGTATGAGCTGGCATAATACAATCATGCCCCTGCCGATAGTTTGTTCAGAAGAACCGATAGCACGGGACATCCCTTCCTCATGTAATCATCCTCTCAGAAAGAGAAAAACCAGCACTCAGATAGAGAAATACAACTACTGCCTGCCATACAATTACTGGATTAATCATGTTATTCTACCGCTGAACCCCCTGGGAGAGCTGGGGGGGGGGGGATATTTTGTTAAAGATCTGCTTTTTCAGAGCATTTTCCAAATGGCTTGTTAAAACCAGGAGGTCACAGGGTCAGGACTCTTAATTACACTCCAACAGGGTAGAAATGGCCAGAAGAGAAGCGGTGGAAAAAGACTAGAAAAGAGGACGAATGTGAAATGATATTGCAGGAAATTACAGCTTTGGTAATATTGCAGAATCCCCCCTATTTCGCTATACAATGCAGATGAGCCCCACAATCAGGCCTGGCGAAGGTGTCAGTGCAGGTCCTTATTAATAACAATACCAGAGAAATGGCCTCTCATACAAAATCACTCTCTCCCAATGTGAGGGGGCAGAGGAGTAGTACAAGAGAAAAACAAGGGAAGTGTCTCTCGAATTTAATTTTTTATTTCTTCTTGAACATTACAAGCATATAGCTTACAGTTCCGATTTGCAGATCTCCATCTGTTGATTTTGCTGTTTCAAACTGTTAATCGTATCTTTATTATTTTATACATATTGTTATGACTCAAATTAGGCATGTGAAACACTAAATAAATTCAGTTGGGGCCCAAAATTCCCTTGATTACCCTTTTTGGGACTGTAAAAATTATTCTAATTAAAAAAATCATATGTTATACATTCAAATTGATTTTTTTTACATTTAAATGTAATTTCTATTAAATGCTGATTCGTAATATGTAGAAACAATTTTTTACAAATTTTTGTGTAGAACTTTGCCATTTGCCATTTTGCAATACCTCACATTTTAACTTGTGTAGTATTCGAATATCGATTCATTCGAATATTGATCAATTGTTAAACATTGTACATTTTATAGCTACATTTTAAGTAATAATCCTTTCCTCCATACATACAGAAGGAAACATTGTTTATTGTGGTACAACAGTAGTTTAGGAAAAGCTATTTTTAGATTGATTGCAAAAAAACAAAAACAAATAATAATAAAAATAAATAAATATATGCATAGAAAAATAAAATAACATGCTGAAAGGTCCAAGTCATGGCCATTATTGTTCTTTCAAACTTACGTTAAATTTAAGACCAAAGACAAAACTATTTTTGTAAATATGATCATTATAAAACATGTTGCTAACACTTAACAAAAAAAAAAAATGTATTAACATTAGTTAACTGCATTAACTAACATCTAAAAAACACCTAAAGCATTTATTCATCTAGTTGTTGGTAATATTTTACAATAAGGTTCATGAGTTAACTTTTGCAGCATTTGTTAATCATAGTTAATGCTAATTTCAGCATTTACTAATGCGTTGTTAAAATCACTAGTTCTGTTTAACATTAGTTAATGCACAACAGGAACTAACAACAAATTATTGTATTTTTATGAACTAACATTAACAAAGATGAATAAATACTGTAAGGAATGTATTGTTTATTCATGTTTGTTTATGCATTAACTAATGTTAACAAATTGTAAAGTATTAATGTTAATTTTAACATTTACTAATACATTTTTACAATCAAAAGCTGTTTAATGAACCCAAGCTAGCATGAAATAACAATAAACAGTTTTTGCACTAATGCTAAAAAGGTTAATAAATATTATCAGAAATGTATTGCTCATTGTTAGTTAACATTAGTTCATGCATTTACTTACAGTATGTTAACTAATGGTACTTTGCTGTTAAGTGTTACCAACTTTACTGTTTATGCTAAGATTTTTATAATGTCACAAAGCCTGGTTCTAAACACCCAAACTGTGCTATTTAGAGCTTGGGGTCAAAACTGACCCAAAGACAATAGAGGGGTTAAATCATCTCACCATGACCCCGTCATCTCACAACAAGCAAACAAGGCTCTTTTAATCTCCCCAGTGTGCCCTTTTAAAGGCAATATTTTAGCTTCTTCATCCAAATCAGCATGTGAGTGCGGCCACAGTGGTGACATTTTAATGTGGGTGTCGTCGTCCTGCCGCCCCCACCACCCCCCCAACAACATGAGACGTGCTGTCTGATTTCGTATTCATACCGCGCATATTAATCAAGTCGCCCTGGCGTTGGCCAGTTTCGTCCCTCCATTCCGTCTGCCAATCTGCATATCCGCATATTACAGACGGAGGGCCCCGTATTTAATTTCCTACAGGAGCAGATAATGATCGGCTTGTTCATGCAGAGGGGGGCCTTTGTCAGGAGAGGTCTGATATTTCACATGGAGTAGGAAAGCTCTGATTAATGCCGTGCTGAGCGGATTCCGTCGGCCCGTCGTTTCATTACAGGCGAGGTGATGAAACGACTCGTGGTGTCGGCAGGATCGAGGGTGGCCGCTCGGCAGATTTACTGATGCTGTTTTAATATGTCTGAAAACATCTGCTGAGGAGAGCGAGCAACAGGGGGAAGCGTGGAGAGGCGTATTGGAGGGGCAAGAGGACACCCGCCTTCTGACCCTGTCAGACACTAATACGAGTCATTTGTAATTAGGTTTTTTTACTTCAAAAATCAGGCGAAAGTATCTTTGATTAACCCTTGGTGTGTTAGAACCAGAAGTAAAAGAGTTTTTGACTGGGTCTACAATATTCGCATATGAAGATTAGCAAGACTCGCGCTCTTAAATGGTTAGTTCACCCAAAAAATGTCATTTAGAAAGTGTTTTACTCACTCTCAAGCCATAGTTTTATATGCATTTCTTCAGAAGAATCCAATCGGAGTTATAGTTAAAAATGATCCTGGCCCTTCTAAGCTCTATCATTTTGATGAACTAACTAACCTTTAACAATAAAGTATAATAATGATAAATTCTTTATTGACATCTGTGCTTCCATTAAGAACCTTTAACATCCATGGAATCTTCCCATTCAACAAAAGGTTATTTATAGCGGAAAAAGATTCTAAATATTTGTCCACTGAAAGGTCCTTCTTCTTTGGCATCTTTGTGTACTGAACCAGACCATGTGACATAAACCCTAGCAAACTGAATGTCCTGTGACTGTCTTAGACAACTTATGTAGGGCAATATTCTATAAGTTAAAAGTTGTTGTTTTTTTTTTAAATAAAACTTTGAGGAGAGCAATTATGTACTGCAGTTCAAGTTGAGATGCTTTAGGACTGCATGTGATTGCATTTGTCCCTCCGAGGCCATACTGTTTTGTCAATCCCGCACAGATCAGACAGGACCTCAGAGGTACAGCTGCAAAATGAAATTGATTTAACAGCATTGTAGTCGTCCTGGATTTACATAAACCTCTCTTTACATCCAGAGAGCCCTTGTCTAATTAAAATGTTCTGCAAAATGAGAGAGCTGTTTGTCAGCAGATTGCACTCTGGGGAGGCAAAGTTGTGATGTTTCTCGGGCAGCTGAAATATTTTGTTTACCCGTGATTTTTCCCAGTGTCTTATATTTCTGCATTTATTGAAGGTCACATTAGAGGTGGGGATTTGTCTTTTTGTCTTTAAGGACTGTGATATAAAGTTTTTCATATATATAATTATAACTTAATATGAATATATTACATAGACAACTATATTTTAAAGTGAATGCTATTCAGTACTATTCAAAATTTAAGATCAGCAAGAACTATGCGTTTCTGAAAAAGCCTCTTCAAGGCTGATACAAAAATACATTAAAAGCTGTGAAATATTATTGGCCGTATTAAAAATGTAGATACCAAAAAGGAAGGTTTGTTAAGACCCAGTATCCGGAAGGGCGTTAAGACATCCTTAATACTTTTTTGAGCTACAGGCTTGCAAACATTGGAGAAAAAAAATTAAAAAGTGCTCATTTTTAGACACATTGGCACATAATGCAACAAAGATTAATAAAGTCAACAGATTTTACAAACTACTAAAATATCGTTATGATGCTGCCATCTTATCTATTAGCCTCCTGTAATGTGACTCTGAATCTTATGTGAAAATGGCCATTTTTAACCCCCTTTACAAAAAGTGGCTTCCTCAGTAAACATTCATCCATGACATTTAATATTTTGGCTTTTATTACTATACTGCACATATATTAGCAAAAATAGATAAGAATAAGCCTATTACAATTTAAAAGTACTTTAGAAATCATTTTAATACGCTGATCTGCTGCACAGTAAACACTTTAATTACAACTGTAATTCCACTTAATATTTTTGTGTTAACCGAACTTGATTATTGATGACAGGATTATTTGATGAATGAATGTTTCAAAAGAACAGCTTTTATTCGAAGGAGGTCTCTTTTGTATCATAAGAAATGTATTTATAATATATATACTATATACACATATGTACAAGAACCACGAACAATATAACAGTTACATTGAAGTAATATATAATGTTAAAAGTTAAGTATAATCTAAAAAATATGGAAACCATACAAACAGTTGTTAGTCAACTGTTTGCATTTTGTCTTCCACAACTTAAATATGTCATAGATTTTAACTAAACAAATGTCTAACTGAATTTTAAGGAGAGCAGCTGTTATCGGAGCAGCTCTGTAGAATTTGTGTGAATGTTAATTAGTTTATATTACTGGCTCTTTTTTATTGGCCAGTTTTCCCAAATGAAATCGTTTGAACGCGCTTTCATCTGACCAGACAGTAATAGGTTACCACAAAGCACTCAACCACTTTTGTCTCTGAATAAGTGTGATGTATGGGAAAAACACTGATCTGATGTGTTGTCCAGCTAATGTCCAAGCCGACGGAGGGTTAACTGAATCACTTTCACAAAGATTAGCCCGTAGGGAGCAAGACATAACTTGGTTTGCCCATCAATTCTCCATCTGTCATAGTTTAGGTCACAACTGTCATCCAGGTTGTAATGCCATTGTCAAACCTCATCCCATTTAGGAGTGTGATGTGCGTGTGTGATATCTCTCTTCACAAAAGGAAGTCCAATTTTTCCTTCTTTGTTGCTTATCTGATGGTCCCAGAAATTTCATTTGATTGTAATTTTGATACGTGGAGTGCTTTTTCGAGCTCTTTCAGAATTTGGAGACAGACCCAGACTGGTGGGCCTCCAGTAATGGAGGTCTACACTGGCATATTTGGCAAGCCTGCTTGACCAGGTTACCAAATCCCTTTTACATCGAATTCCGCATAAATCAAAGCTCATTAACTTCAAATGGCTTGAACGGATAATGTGGGATAATGCACTGGCTCATAAGCGGTTAGCCACAAGGCCGGGACTTTATCAAAGGTGAATGACATTCATGCTGTGACTAGCATTAGCGTGCTAATTGTGAAGACTATAATTAGCCTTGCATAGCAAGGTTAGTGGCCTAGAGAAGCGGCACTCATTCTCTCGCACAATGTCAAATGCATGTCGGGGAGGAAATACTAATCTGTTGTTTGGCTATTGTGCTTGCAGACCTTGGAAGAGATGAGAGTGAACCAGGAGTGGCAGAGGGGCTAAAAGAGAAAGAATACTGGAGAGACAAAGCGTGAACTGTGTAAGACACAGCGGAGGAGAAGGTGAGCGGGGCAGATAAACGGGAGAATGGAAGAAGAGATTCTGAGAACTGAATGTCAGGGAAAATTTCCTGGAAGATGTGTTTTTTCTTGATTGAACTTCTGGGAAAAGAAGTTTCAATCTAACTTTTTTTTTTTTTTTGCAACACATATTTAGAATTATTTCTACACATCTTTACACAGCTTTTTTTGAACAACATTTTACAGTAACCAAACCTGTCCAGCACCAATAAGAAGCAAAAAACAAAAAAAATGTGTAACGGTACACATACTGTATTCATACTTAAAGTTTTCAGTATGTGTCTTTTGGCTTGGTACGCATGTGTACAGAACAAAGTATTTTTTCCCCCACTGCACGAGTGCAAAACTTCATTGTAAACTTTCAGTTTTATATATTGTTTCTTTTGGTGAGAAACAAAGTCTCAACTTTCAATTATGTCAATTTTTCAGTTAATTCAAACAATGAATGCGCTTTTCGGAACCCCTTCCTCTTCACTACTGGTTTTAACGCAAAATAAACATGAATGAACATCTCATGCTCCATGTAATTCTTAGTAGTTCAATCACAGAAAGACATGTCGTGTAGCATTTCACTTTCCTCAGGCAAGCAATTCATCAGTGTCATCACTAGTGCAATGAAATCTAGAGAAGAGCATTTTACAAAATACACCATATTGCCAAAAGTATTGGCACACCCCCTTCTAATGAACAGGTTTGACTGCTTTAGTAATCCTAATGTTTCAGCATATACTGATATAGGGAATTGCTTCTAATTTTATAGCAACAGTTTGTACAGGATCCTTTTCTATTTTAACATGACAATGCTTCCGAGTATAAGGCAAGGTTCAAAAAGAAATGATTGATTTAGTTGGTGTGGAAGAATTTCAGTGGTCTGAATAAAGCCAAGTCCTAATCCCAACTGAACCCCTCTGGTGTGATTTTAAATGCAGACCTTGAGCCAAAAACTCGTAAACCAAAAAAACAATGACTTGTACATACACTATACAGACAAAAGTATTTGGACACCTGCTTCTTCAGAACAGAAAAATGCACTTCCATGACTGTGGCAAAAAAAGATGTATACAAAGATGTACAAAAAAACATAATTCATGTATGAAAAAACTGTATTTCCGTCTCCTTTGCAACAGTTTTAGATGTGTCCAAACTGATTGTACCCATATGTACGATTCATTGGTGTTTTTTTTATTAGTTTTTTGCTCAAGGTCTACATTTAAAGTCAGGCTAAAGGTGTTCTTCCACAATGACAGAATCAATCAAACCTTGCCTTATACACAGAGGCATTGCCATATTAGAATAGAAAAGGGTCCTTTTCCCAAACTGTTGGTATAAAATTAGAAGCACACAATTCCCCTAGAATATCATTATATGCTTAAACAATAGGATTTCCACTCATGGAAATTACTAGAGCAGTCAAACCTGTTTACTAGAAGGAGGTGTCCCAGTACTTAAAGTGAATTAGACTATATACTCATTATGTTTTACTTTGCTGTTAGTGGTGTCTTAATTATTTAATTTATGTTATAAATCTATTACCTTATGTTATGATAGCCACGTTTTAATTTAAATTCTGTATTATGTGCAATTTGCATACAAAGGTTTTAAGTTGAGTGTTGGTTATTTATAAATAGTAATTAAAAAGGTTTGGGCTCTGTTGTTAACTGTAACATTATAGTAATGTTTGTGTACACCTCTAAAAAATATATAAATAATAAACATAACTATAAGAAATAGTTATAAATCTTGTAATATATTTTAATTCTTCTCATTCTGTATTATAGCTTTGTTTTTGGATAGATGTTCATGTTTTAGCCGTACGGAAATCATCCCCTCTCCTTGCGTCTAACCTATTTTATAGAATTCAAAAACAGTTTCAAAACTAAAAGATCGTTACAGGTTTTTTGAAAAACATGAAGAAAAACACAGAGAATCTGACAGAACTCTCAATCCGTTCCTGAGCTGCCTTTCTTTGTATATTTGCATCTCTTAGAACTTCTGAGTTCAGAAAGCGTATGTAATTAGGAGCTGGACTCGACACAGTTGAATGCATCTCCGTCCAATGTCACTGACTTTAAAAGAACGCTTTGTTTCCCGTGTTCTTCAACATCTTCAACATCTTCAACAGATGATAACAGGGTTTTGAGAAATATTATATTGTGAGGGATACTATACCTTTTCCTGTGTCCCATGTTTTCCTTGACAGCAGGGCCGTGCAGAGACATTTAACGGGGCGGCTGCTCAAAGTTATAACAATAGGGCAAATAGTAGGCTAAATAGTAACTACTCACCTTCAAGTCTAATCTAATATGTAACACTTAGAAACACTTACCTAATAGCAACAAGTTACTCCCCAACAAATCTGTCTCCATGACGGTAACTCTACACTTTTATATAAAAGGGCTGCAAATGAACCAAACCCCCCCCTCAATCTAACTTGAAAATAAACACACATAACATCACTAATACAAAAACGCAACTGTCTTGCTTAAACGACAGAAAAATAAGTAAACGCTAAAGAAATAATGATGCACCGGGTGCAGAAGTCCGTACCGGCTCCTAACGAGCACTCCCCTCTCCGAGCGAGCATTGGTTAATGGCAGTCATGTGACTGATGTGAGCCAGATCCGTTTATTTAGAAAAATTGAGATTAATAGTTACATTAATAGTACATTTTATTGTTGTGGGGCAAAGACAGGGCTCCATACACACATACACATTTAAAAAAAAGAAAAAAGAAAAGGGCACTTGAGGCATCCAGGAGGAAAGGGGCGGGTTTTAAAAAAGTACGAAACTGGACCCAAGTAATTAAAAAAACAGCATGATTTATATTTACTGTAGACGTACTAAACACTGAAATGTTAAATATGAATTTGACTTATTACAAATCAATTGCCTACCTTAACTGAAAATAGTAATTCCAAAATATGTTTACTTGGTTTAAATTCAAGGACCACCTTCTATTGCTCCTGCAGAACTTCAGCAGAGCTCATGTGATCCAGTCATTTTTATATTGCACACAACCATCTTCATGAAAACACGTCAAACTCAATCCAAAAAGCATCTGTCATTTACCCTTCAAACTGTCTGCTTTCCCTCCAGATGCGATGAAATCTTCCAGAAATACCAGCAGACTGAAGATCGATGCAACTGTCTGCTCAAGTCATCACTGTCTGTGTGTTTTTAGATAACACTCCATCTGTGTATGACCACTGCATTTAATGGTGTCTGCTTCTTCAGAGCTTGTATATTTAATATAACAATATCATTCACATATATATATATATATTTATTTATTTGAAAAACTGTTAAACACAATTAAAAAATTTTTTGCTAATTACTCTGCATTATTCTCCACATATACACAGTAAAAAAATTCCTTACAATTTATGGTAAAAAACTAGCAGCTGTGGTTGCCGGAATGCGACCATAAAAATACAGTAACAACATTTTAGGTTTTACAGATTTTTAAGTTAAATTTACCGTTACATACTGTAATTTCATTAACTGATATAACGTTAATATACCAACCTATTAAAGTACTGAAATATGTTTTGTACCTTGTGAAATACAGATATGATGAGAAAGTCACATGATGTATATAGATAGGTTTTTCTCTGTAGGTTTTACAGGAATGTACCATTAACCATTTAACAGGTTTTTACTGTAACATTTTTGTTGCACAGTTTTTTTACTATTGAAATCACGTCTATAAAGTCTTTTTTTACAGTCTAGCACAATCTAACCACTAAACACCCCCCAGCCCCACATTTTAGTGCATGTTTTGATAATAACAAAGTTTCGGGAGGAGCGCTGGACGAATTAATCGCGGCTGGCGTCGCATCATCTAATCAATATCCTTGTTACGAATACCCAATCAAATCCTTTCTACCCACTATAAATATCATTGTTTCCCCTACATCCGCATCTCGCCTTTTGTGCCCCCTTCCCAACTCTTCCTTTCACAACTCCATGACTTCCTCTAGGGGGTGCAGATGGAGATCGAGCCGGACGCCGTTCTCCCGGCTCGCTCCTTAATGAACCTGTGATATTTTCTTCAGGGTGTAAAAGGCAAAGACGTTTTCACACAACCTTGCAAAAGCAGCGCATTACAATGGTGAGGAAAAAACTCTGTGTACTGTGTGTAATCACATCCATACAGTCTTTGATCACAACAACAACCTTTGTCAGGCCTTTACATTGTCATGTAAGGAGTGTTTTTCTGTGGAGTTATCTGCTGTTAGCAAAAAAATGATTGTTGGAGTTATCTGTTTTTGCTTTAAAACAAACTTTTAATATGTTAAAAAACTTACTCTCACTGAACTTACATTTTTAATTAAAACAACCCAACTGCTGTTTTCATAAATAGAGAATTTCAATTACAGCCCCATTCTTTACCTTATTTCTGTCAAATATAAACTTGGTGAGTTGGAGTGGAAATAAAAGTGCTGATATTTATGGATATTTAATAGGTGTGTAATTGAAATTGTCTGTGGTGTTGGACTATTGAATGAAATTGTTGTTCTATTTCTGGACCTTCAGAGACACAGCAGGTTCAGTATGGTTAGAGTATTATGGATAGGGAGAAGTAAAGTCCCATTATTACTGTATATGAAAACACTGAATATGTTGTTATTATTGCATATGTATATTGGCTTATTGCTTATTGTTTATTTCAGTTTACTCTTCTTTTCGAAAGCATCTAATACTCATCTAATACTCATCTAATACTGTTGCATCTGTCTTTTTTTAAGACATAGCTGTCAGAGTGATGTTATGGTGCAGCAGTCTCTTTTTCTTAAGTCTATGTTTCTTATATCATCTCCCCATTATCAATTTCTGCTGGTCGTTTTAAGCGAGACAACCTCTATTTTGCTAAATGCCAGTTTCACAAGATTTGAACTTGCGAAACTGGTACCTTTTAGTTCAAAATTGTGTGTAAAGAGAGTTTCAGAATGACAAGACAGAAAGCGTGAGTGAGTGACTGTATTTAAGTGAGGAGAGCTGAGGAGTGCTGGTCTAGGTGAGAGCGGTGGGTAATTGTAGTGATTATAGCCTTTGCTTCCTCTTCACCCTCTCGTGCTGTAACAGCACAGTTATACCTTCAAAGACTGTGAATAGAGACCCCATTACAACCCTATTCTCTCAGCGTTATGTCTCTTACACACAAACAGTGTCTGTCTCACACATACTAAACAACTGTTTAGTTGTGCATATATGCATACCATCTACTACTTGCCATTTGTTGAGGCCCGTTCACACCGAGCACATTAACTATAAAGAGAAAATGGCGGCGGAGAGAAAATGGCACAAATCTAATGACCCATCTGACTTAAGGACATATCAATCTTTGCTTTCATCCTTCT
>JAUCMT010000001.1:20285096-20313285 GCA_032357475.1 Enteromius thamalakanensis
GACACCGCTCAGCAGTATTTTGAAAGTGATTGCAGTACCAGTTTTGGCCATTTCTTACATACGGCTCCTTTAATATTGTTTTGAAATCGTAACAAGATATTCTTCAAGTAATTGTGCAAAAATTATTTTTTTTAATTGAAACTCTGTAAAATAATGTGAAAAGGAATAAAAGCTGTCAGAGTTTTACTGCCTCTAGGATTCATTTCCTTTGGATTCTGCAGTGATATGTACTTATTGGTACATATTTTTTGTCTCGCTAAAAATTACACCATGGTACGTTTATACCATGAGACAAGGTAAGAAAAAATGGAGGTCCAAAATCTGGACATACTATATTTTTACTACTCTTGAGTGGGGCTTAAACTGGTCATACAAATTCATACCAAGTAGCCATGACAAACAGGTATGTGTGAGCAAGTTACAGCATAACACTATAAATGTACATGTCTTGTGTCACAGTGTCACAAGTTTATTGTTGCAATTTCAGTGTTTCTCCTCCTCTATCATAGAAGTCTGATTGTACATCTCACGCACATGTGAGGCCCGCATGCTGCTCTCGCGAGGTGTTTAATAGGAGGGACAGCGCGTGAATCACTCAGCGTCTCCAGCTAATTACTCATGCCTTCAAGTTAATTAACTGCGAGCAAGGAGCAGCAGGGAAGGAGGACTAATTAAGCAGTGCTTAAAAATCACAGGATGAAACAGCATTATTCTGACCCAACATAAAAAAAAAACGCTGAAATTGTTTTGTCGCAGGCGAGGCGCAAGGCACTGAGAATCGTAGAAATTAAATGGCGACAGACAATATTTGTGGCAGTCGCCAGATATGAATGCAGGATTCTGTTGGACAATATAAAAAGCATTTGTGAAAATTTTAATTGAACTTTTCACAGCAGTTTCAAAATTTGGCACAAAAATAGCTAGACACATCCTTGGCACGGTTGTAAGCTTAACGTCCATGACATTTACAGTAATCTATAAAACTGAACAAAATGTGTCTGTATATGAGCATCAACTTTGACCCATAGTTTTGCTTTGTTTTTTGGACTCGCAATACCAATATTCTCTTTCTTTTTTCAGTGTTGAATTCTCTATTCTGATGAGTGACAAAGAACTTTCTCTGTGTCTGTCTGTTTGTCTTTCTGTCTGCTGTGACAGCACTGTGACACACGCTATGTTTTGTTCTCTTTATTGGAGAGCAGGCTCTGGTTCTAATGCCTGCTGGAAACCTGTATAGAACTGCCTGCGTAATCCATTCTGTAGGAAGAAAACATCCTGGCTATTCTTTCGCTCTGTTCAGTCCTTTTTCAGCAGAATAAGCAACCTATTGTGTTGGTCAGTGCTTAGAAACTAAACTTGTTAACAAGCTCTCTGTTCAGATATGTTTTTTTATAGGTTTTCAGTTAACATACACTACTGTTGGTCAAAAGTTAGCGGCATATGTAAGATCTTTTGGTCACCAAGGATGCATTTATTTAATCAAAAATAAAGTAAAACAGGGATAATATGAAATATTATTACAAATAACTGTTTCAAAATATAATGTCAAAGATTTTTCAGCAGTGTTTTTTATATCATTATAATATATAATATACTGATTTGATTCTCAAAAAACACATAAATCATAATATTATAAACAGCTGAAGTCATTCATGATCTTTGATGAGTTTGAAGATTTATTTTAAAATGGAATTTATGTAATTTTATGGATATTTAACTAAATATACTGATTCATTGTTGCATAAGTATTTTTTACTGCTGTAATAACTGCTGTTTTCACAAAAAAACATTATAATTATAGAAAATGTACCAAATAAGCATATTAGAATACTGAAATGGCAGTAAAAAAATCTGAATCAAAAATAAAATGCAGAAATATTCAACAATATAGTTTTTGGCACTAGTCTTTATTATTCTTTTTACTTTTTTCTTTGTGGTCCATTTTTTTTAATCGGCATATTTAGATGAACATTTATCTGCATCTATACTGAAGCTATAGAGTGCCTGTAAACATTCAGCTCTCATGTACGTTGGTTTGATTGACATCCCAGACAGACTGACTTCTGATATTCAAGGCCCGTCTCTATTATGTGGCATAATGATATGTCTGCTCCTCTATGTGCATAGGGGCTGTTTGTTTAGCCCTCGCATTGGCTGCCGCGTGTGTGTTTGTATATGTGTTGAGCATGGGGAATATAATCTTGTGTAAACACAGAGCGCATCTCTCAGGTGGAGTCGTATGAATGAGACACACAGTCTCAGTGAGGTCTCAGAGAGCCGTGTGTGTCAGTCCACGTGAATGGGAGAAGAGTCTATCTGTGGAAACAGGCTGTAATCAGGAGCTCCAGCCTTTCAGGCTGCACAAAAAAAGCAACAGTCTGACTTCCACAATTATGAATCTTCCTTTGACTTCTTTTGAACTTCAGTCATTACTCTGCATTTGATTTAGACTGGTAACGCTTTATAAAAAAGTCCAATTAGTTATTGTTAATAAATGCACTAACTAACAACAAGCAATGGATTTGTTATAAATAAATATATTAATATTTGTATTTAAGGCAAGGAATGTGAATAGTTAAACATTTTAACAATAGATATCACTATAGTTCTTCAGCTGATTAATTATAGTGCTTAAATACAGTTGTTTTGTATTATAGGTTTTTTATTTTATGTTTAATTATGCAAATGAGGCCTATACAGTATATATATGAACATATACACAGAAATCTGAACATCGAATAAATCCAGGTTCAACTTCTTTGTTTGACTGACATAAAAAGTTAGTTAGGAATAAAAAGTTATGTATGTAAATGATACTGATGCAGAGTACGGTTTCCGAGAAAAAAACATGCTCTCAGACAACAGGCAAAGATATCTAGAAACACAAATATTAAAATTAAAACTTAAAGGTATAGCTAAACCGAAAATAAAAATTGTGTCATCCTAAAGTTGTCCCAAACCTTTCTTATTGAACATGAAAGAAGATATTTTGAAGAATGTTGTTAACCAAACAGTTGATATTAGCTATTAACATCCATAATACTGTCTTTAGATCATGGAGAGAAAGGCTACCATTACTGTTTGGTTAACATCCTTCAAAATACATTTTTCTGTGTTCAACAGAAGAAAGGAACCAGTTGTAGAAAAATTTTAAAAAGACGTCATTGAAAATGATACACAATGTTTAAATACAAACCAAGCTAAAGTATGGACTGAACCAGTGATTGGGTTACTATCCAGAAGGTTGTGTTAAAAACAACCCAATTTCTGTTTCTCTGCTGCTTCCCAATTGTTGTAACTCTACAAAAGCAGGGTTTAATACAACCCAGCGTTGGGGGGAATTTGGACAAACCCACCTATAACCCCTGAGTAATCCAACAACTGAGTCACAAAAACACAATAGCTGGGTTTATCCATATTTTACCCACAGCTGGGTTAATTTAACCTGCCATTTGTTTTTAGTTTATTAACAAACCAATAATTGGCTGCTTATTAATAGTTTGTTAATTAGTTGTTTCATTTATGCATTGAGTATGTGCTTTATACGTGCATTTTAATAAACAGCAAATGTGTTAATAATAGGCATGCTAACAATCAAGTAGTTATTCATTAAATAATGGCAGTTTTCATTTTTAGGAGGGTGAAATATCCCTTTTAATGTATACTTTTTGATGTTTATGCCAAAAACGTTAATAATCCCAGTTCTAATAAATATTTTCACTGTTAGTTTATGCTAACAAATGAATCCTAAAAGAGATAGTTTTCCAGTTTCCCTTTAGAAGTTTTGCATAAGCCCATTTATGTGTTCAGATTTCCCCTTATACAGATGTAGAGTTTACTAGTAGCACAAGCCCTCTGAAAGGTTTCCCTCCTGTGACTCCGCTTAAATACTCTTGCAGTGCGATGCCGCCGGGACTGCAAGGGGTCGGACCTACACCAGACAAAACCAACACATTCTAACCCCATAATAATGCAGGACCTCTGGGGAATAAAGCTGCTCTCTTTTTCCCACATCCCACCGTGCTCTGGGGTGCCTTTTTGTTTACACTGCCCTCACAATGAGCGCTATAGTGCCCGCCGAACAAGCTTGTATGGGAGTGTTCTGGGCCTGAATGTACAGCCAGCCACCGGCCCTGCTCTGAATAAGCCCCTTTGAATATTGCCAAGACCCCCGCTTGCATTGTTCCGCATTATTCCCCGTACAATAGATATCACACTTTGGAAGTAATTTTTTAAAAAAGGGATGGGTGAATCAAAATAGTGGTAGCTTTTAGCTTTTGTTTTCTCTCTCTCTCTTTTCTTTCACTCGTCTAGCTCTCTTTCTTTCTTTTTTTCTTTTGCTTCTCGCCCGCCCCGCATTCTCTCTTCTCTCTCGCCGTTTTTTCCCCAGTCGCTCACCATTCAGAGGTCTCCATTATAGCGGCAAATTAAATAAACCACTCCATTGCCTAAAGAGGCTGGGGCCCGGACTGAACCAGACTAGTTTGCGAGGAACAGGGGAGCGAGGCAGCCGTGCACGCTGGGAGAGAGCGCACCTCGCTGGGCTTTACTCCACCTCGCTCGTGGTTCTTCAGGCTGAAACGCTTCGAGACGAAGCGGAGGATGAGGAGTGGATGGGGGGAGCGAAGGGTCCCCACCCACCCCTCTGTCTCCAGTGGAGATGGGGAAAAGGACAAAGGAGCTCTCTCCTTCCTCCGGCCCCCCTCCTCAAAAGGGCAGCAGGTACGGGGCATGGATTTTTTTTCCCCAGAGGTGGGTCGTGGGATGCTGGGGCAGTTGTAGGGGGGACAAAAGGGGTTTATCTGAAGACCTCTTCTGGGGATGGGTTAATTGTGAACCGGCTTCTCAAGAAGTAAGGAGAAATGCCAGAAGAAAAGTGCATGGCAGCCATGACAGAGGAAGAGGGAGTTATTTGCTGTCAGGAAGTGTTGATGGTGTTTTAATCAGAGATGTGTTGGAAATTTCTTTGCTTTTGTTAAGATTTAAAAGTTGTTAGCAAGTTTGTTGTGGGCTCAGAGTTTGTTCTTCATTGGTTTCTGTTTTTTTGAATAACGGTGTAGAAGCAACAGGTGCAAGTGGAGCTTAGAATTGACCCTTCACACACAACCTTCAACTAACTGCTTTTGAGTAGCTGTTTGCTTTTGGATGTCATGTAACTTGAGCTGGTTTTAGATGTGTACTCCCTTAAAAATAAAAGCTTGCCAAACGGGGTTTTCACAGTGATGCCATTAGAGAAAAATATTTTGGTTCCCTTCCAGTGAAGGAAAAAAATGTTCAAAAACTGTCACTGAGGTGGTACCCTTTCTAGTAGTACCTTATTAATCCCTAAAGGGTACATATTAGTACCTTTTAAAAAAGGTACTGTCCCAGTGACAGCTTTTTTGTACCTTTTTTTCTGACAAGAAACAGACCTTTTTATCTTCTTTTTCATCTTTGCCAGAAGCTTTATTTTTAAGAGTGCATTCAGTGTTCGGTTATTTTCTGTGATTAGACAGCATTTGTATTTAAAGTTTTAAACATTAATATTAATTAATGTTATATGATCAAAGCTAAATTGTTTTTTACATTTGATTCTACAGCTAGTTGTGGGAACAGGAAATCATTTATGAAGAAAGAGAAAGGGACAGGTAGAGAGATAAAGAGAGACTAAAGGGACTAATGGACAGCCTCTGAAAGAGACAAAACAAAGGGAAGGAAAGGCCAGGTAGTGAGAGGTTGGCTTTGAGCACCGTTGGGCATCAGCCTGGATGGACCAGGAGAGATGACCTCATTTACAATGTCTGGAGACTAAAAAGAGGAAAAGGAAGAGGTGCAGAGTTTGAAGAGGGGCCGTCCCGCTGAGCGGCTCACACTTAGCCCTGCTGGGATCCGATCAGGGCACAAACTAGCATCAGACGGGGGGTCTAGTTGTCTCCTCCCTGCCCTTTCTGCCGAAAGAGAAAAGAAAGGGGTTCTCTGAAAGTTCCACTCCAGCCGGTAGGGAAGAAAAGAGAGCGAGGACTGAGGGTGAAATGCTCAAGATGTAGGGAGAGTTGACAGGTAGGGGAGAGACTTTGGCAAGTGTACGAAATGCTTGAAAGATACAAAGAATGAGCAGAAGAGAAAAAGAGTAAGAGAGAGTAATAGAGAGAGAGAGAGAGATGAGGTCAGGGGCTCTCTCTGAGGTCTGACATTTGAGGCTAAGGATTGTTTTACGAGGGTTGTTAGCATGTCAGGTCCAATTTGCAGGGCAGGGTTAAATAAGATTAGCAGCTTTACACATGTTTAGCAGATTCCACTGCCGCTGCCGCCCGCGTTTCATCAGAGTTTAATAGTCCAGCTGGACTTTTTTCTTCTCAGCAGGGGTCTCTCCAAAACAAGCCTAGCTTTGGGTTTCTTTTTTTTTTTTGCTTTCATTTTGTGGAATGGCTTTTATGTGCAATATGTTTAGTTTTAGAGATTTAAAAACTGAAATTAAGAATATATTTATATGAAGATTAAATTGTAAGATTTGTTTTGCATTATGGTGTTATTTTCTTGTCACTTAAGCAAATGACAATTAATTCACCTTCCAAATATAATAATAATAACAGAAATACTCAACCATTCAACTGTTTGTGGTTTTGAAAGTCTTTTGTGTTCATCAAAGTTGCATTCATGTGAAAAACTAAAAATAATAACATTGTGAAAATATTACTATATTAAATTATTTGAATATAATATGGAGTGCAATTTATTTCTGTGGTGCAAAATGAATTTTAAGTATTATTCCAGTGCCACACGATGCTTCAGAAATTATTCTGATATGCTAAGTTAACTCTTTTATTATTAATATCAATGGTAAAAAGAGTCGTGGTGCTTCATATTTTTACAGTGATTCTTTTTTTCAGGATTCTTTGATGAAAAGAATGTACTAAAAAAATTAATTTTAAATACAAATCTTCCATAGCGTTAAATATCTTTGCTGTTACATTTAATAAGTTTAATGTGTTCTCATACTTAATAAAAGTTTTGAACGGTAGTAGATATTTTGAAAGTAACGATATATCATTGTAGTATTTGTTAATAATTTCTTGTGTCACCATTAAAAAATTAGAATATGGCAGAAATCTCTCTCTCTGTATACAGTATATGCACATAAACAGAGTAGATACGATGCTATACATATCTATACATTTCTGAAACAACAAAAAATGATATATGCATATACGTGCATATGACTTGGTACACTTTGCCAAGCACTTCTCAAAATCACTGCAAGTGTCCGGTCTCCAGTACAATATCTCCCTCCTCCCTGCTCGACTACAGTACTCATTATTGCTCTGGCTCATTTCTCTCTCACTGAGCAGCGCAGCGGCAGGGCAGCATCACATTTAATTTAATTAGTCCAGCTGCACTGGCACTTGCGCCATTGGCTGGTATTGTCAGCACGTTTCGTACCGTGGCACACACAATCACTGATTGCTTTCAGATAGGGAGAAATATAATTAGGGTTTTGGAATGGCAGAGAGAGAGGAGAGAGAAGGAGGGGGTGTGAGGGGTATATTAGAGCCTTATTAGTTTCATTTGAAATCTGTAGATAAATAGGAAAGTTTTATTTGAGGCGTAATGAGATTGTAGCTATTTGGACAAGGATGGGTGACCCTTGTACATGGATTACGGAGGGATTATGGGTAATAACACGCTATGGCTGTGAGAAGTGGGGTATTGATCTGAGGCCCCTTTGATGTTTGCTACTGAAGAAACACTGCTACTTCTCACCTCCAGATACATTTCAATTCAAATGCGAGAATATTCAGACCACAGCCAATAAGAAAGCCGTACTTGTACGTTTTTGACAGGATCTGTTAAGTTTACAGACATTTAACCCTAAAACACAGCACAATGCAGTACTCATTTCATTTCTGATCCATCTTTGCAGTTGCAAAAACACCCAAAAGTGCATCAGCTAACAAGGCCCAACTACAAAGTGGTAAACCAGAGATACCTTTCTTTCTTTTTACCGGTGCATGGCAACCACTGTGCAGAGCAAAAAGCCTGTTCTTTTCCTTATTTTACTGCGTGAGCCACAAAACCTCTGTATGAAGACACTTGTGCTTTGTCAAACACCCATCGGAATGACACCATCATAACCCTCTAATGAACCATGTGAGACCTGGGGATAATTGGGTGCAAGCTGACATTGTTGAGTACTGTAAGCGCAGACATTAACACAGTAACCTGAGTGAAATCTGCTGACTGCTCATTATGCTCATTGGGTATCAATAATAGTGGCGAGTGAAGACGAATAGAAAATTGTTTAAATAGATTTACATATTTGACATCTTGGTGAATTATTGAATGGCTTTTTGTGCTGGATTATTGTAGATATTTTGTCCCAGAAAAGCAAGCAGTTTTTTTTCCCCAAAAGAACATTAAGAATGACATGATCCATTAAAGAAAAGGTTATTATCTGAACATATATGTTAAAGTTACTGTTATTTATGAAATCCTTTTTATGGGCCAATTTGAAGCCTATAAACTAATGTTGTATAATTTATTAAGGAAAAACAATATCTATTGTTCTACACACTTAGATTTATGAATATACTGATATTATAAGTTTTACTGTTAACATACTGTAGCTAGTATAGGATGTTATTTTAAATAGCAGTGTTCTTTTATTCATGTATTCATTCTGTTGGGCTAATATTATTTCATATTACCTGCTATTATCCACACCAAATGTGTATCGGCTAACTAGTTTATCCAGAAACTGGATTAATACGCATTTATTTTAAACCCATCTGATTTCAATGGAGAACCAGTCATTTGTAGCATGCATAAGCCACATTACATGACCTTAGAAGATTTGAAATACAACACATAAGCCAATAACTTCGTGTTTTTATTAATGTAAATGAGTTTTTTTTCTTTATTGGAACAGATTTGTAGAAATGGAACAATGGATCTTCTGCAGTGAATGGGTGCCGTCATAATGAGAGCTCTTAGAGCTGATAAAAGCATCGCAAAAATCCAGTCCACTAATTAATTACCATCTTGTGAAAGAAAAATCCATGTGTTTAACAAACAAAATCCATTAAGACTTAAAATACATATCCACTCTCCATAATGACGCCTCTTCCAGGCAAAAAGCCTGCTATTAAAGTTATAAGACTTATGTTGGAATCATTTGTTTTCACCTCTCACTGATGGACTGAGTCGTGTGCATTACTTGTGGATTATTGTGATGTTTTTATCAGCTGTTTGTTTATCATTCTGACGGCACCCATTCACTGCAGAGGATCAATTGACGAACGAGTGATGTAATGCACAATTTCTCCAAATCTCTTCTGATGAAGAAACAAACTCATCTAACATCTCTCGGATTCAGCAAGGTTTTATTTTTGGGTGAACTATCCCTTTAATGCTGTTTATCACATTCAGCACACTGAATTATTCCTTTTTCCAGATCAGACTGATTTTACTCAAACAACATATCTTAAGCATCCGAAGGAGTGCTGCTACTGAATATGAACCCATCCTTTCCCTGCGTACACATTATGTTCTCACAGACGCCCCTGAACATCATCTTACGATGTTATATTATTTTTCTTCCTGGTTTTCAAAGATCCTTAAAGCGCTCATGCAGATATACCATGGCACGTATCCGACACCATGCGGAGAACTATTAACTATAGTTGAGGCGTTGGGATTTTACCTTCCGCCCATACAGTAGAGCTGACAGCAGCTGTGACGAGTAGCTTAAGCAAGCCATCTGCTGTAAAAAGAATGCCTTTGATACCATTAGCCCCTGTGGCGTGCTAACATGTTGTTTCTAGAAGCTTCAGCTGATCCTGTGAAGCCGGCTGTGGTGGGAGACGACTGTGGGCTTAGAGATTCCTGTGCTAACAGCAGGGAGATGTGCGCATGCAGGCGGAAAACCATACAGTGATCATAGCCTGTGTATGTGTGTGTGTGTGTGTTCATCTGCACAACCTTTGATCTTCTGATGAGCTGCTAATTTGGTCTCAAGGCCAGTCCGTAAGCAACACTAAGTGTGTGTGTTAACGTGTTTCCATCTTTTCTCTTGATTTGTTTATCCTGTTGAACCCCCTGAGAGTTATGTTTTATAACACGTTTAGCATATGTGTGGCTTATGATAACTAATTAATTACATTCTTAAAGGGACAGTTCACCCAATATGAAAATTCTATCATCATTTACACTTGTGCTGTTCCAAAACTGTATGCGTTTCTTTACTTTGTTTTGGACCCCATTGACTCTCAATGTATGGACAATTTTTTTTCACAATTTTCACAAGTCATATGACATGAATGTGTGTGAAGGATGAAAGAACTTATACCTGGTGCACTGTTGAAAACATTAAAGCAGCATAGAGGAGCATCTGACAGTATATTCAAGTATGAATCCCATCTCTCAAGGCATTGATTTGAGCTCATGCACCATTGCTGAAAACACATAATTACCCATTAGCACTAATGTGCTCCATTCTTATTTCCACTATGTGAAATAATCTGATTAAGATGGAGTATTATACTGTCTACCTCAAATGTATTTGGCTTCTTTCAATGCATTTTTGAGATATACACAAGATTAATACACTGTTTCCTCTATGCTTTATTACGGATTTGTGTAGTGCCTCATGCATTTAAGAAATCTTCTGGACAACCTGTATAAATATAAACTGATACTGCGTAAATTAGATATCACACACTTTGTGTGATTGTTGATTCAGTGAAGGTCATAGATGTGCAAATTTGCTTCTTTTGCTGAGAACAACCCAGCATCCTCCCCCATCCCTTTATCTTCCTCTACTACTCAGAGTGTCAGTGTCAACGTGTAAATCATACGGAAATAAGTCTGAAAATTGAAAATGAAGCTGGAAATATGTGCATGAGACAGCCTCTTCTCCCCCCACACACAGCCCTTGCTCGAGTTTCCCCTCCCTTCCTGTCCAATTATGTTTAAAACGCGGTGGAGAGCAAGAACAGGCGCACCTGACAGATGTTGACCATTTTTAAACCCTACTCGCTCTCACAAGTTCAAGAGACTCTCTAATTCACTTTGCAGTCGGGACATAACGGAGCAACGCCACTTACTGAGCTTTTGGAGCACAGACCAACACACAAGGATTTTAGTGCTGTGAAGCTCTGATCAGGGTAGAGGCATCTTGCAGTTCACTTCTAGTGTGATTTCCATGATATTTGTTGCATTTATCTATTTCTACAATGGTTTTCTTCCTATATCAGTTATTCTCAATCCTGATTCAAAATAAATCATTACATAAGTAGGACCTCTGATTATTTATTACAATTATTAAATCAGTAATCAATATTAATACATTTCATGTTAAATTTATTTTAATTTCTTTATATATAAGACTTTACTTGTTTTAAGTAAGATTTGGTTTTTTTTTTTCAGACTGCTGGCACAAAAAAAAGAGTATTTTCTTTTTTTACATTTTATATTACACTTATTTTCGATGGACACTTCAGTTAGTTAATCTTTCATTGATTTAAATGGACTGTATCTGCAGACCTTTGCTAAACCAGTTGTGTAATCCTACAAATACCGCGTAATTGACTAATGGCAATGTCTTTTCCACTTTCTCTGATGGGTATGATGATTAACACATTAACTCCGCGATATTTATTTTTCGCCTCAGTTCACAATTAATGGAGATATTCTGAGCAACTCTTCTGTGAAATCTGAGCGATGCGCCTGCAACTCCCTCAACGCCTCCGTTCAATACCAACACATTTTCACGTTAGAACAGGGTTTCTAAAGAACACCACAACATTTTACAACTTTCCTTTGCTTTCCAATAACTATTGTATAAATGATCTAAGAGGACTTGTGATTAAACTGTAAAAACAGTACAAAGGAAAGGGAGGTTGTTGGGGGTTTGCGTCCAGTAGACGGCGATGATCGTCTGTAAATTAATGTAGAGAACGACGTGATTGTGTGTTTTTTTCTAAACCTTTTGTTGACAAAATTAATGAGTCAAGTCCAAACAAGCGCAGTGAACGTTTTAGTGCGTGTGATGCTTATAAAATGGGCTTTATAAATGTAGGCGATCTTGTCAGTTTGTTTTCCGTTATATTGAATTGAAGAGGATTATTTTTTCATTATTTATCATTTTTGTTTAATTAATTGGGATGAATTCAGGCTTCATACTTGTTGTGATATTGCATTGAGTCAACGTTTCGGATACCAATGAAAAAGCGCAGGGAAAAGACTCCAGTGTTGGACAAGAATATGGCAGGTTACACCAATTTTACACCAATTTTAGCTGTTCCCCACTTTGCACTTGTTGACAAAAGGGCACACATGGTGCATGCACTGGGTGTGAGGCACCTGTTTCTTAGCAACCGTCACAACAGGAAAACACCTGTGGCATCAATTTATTCAAAGGGTCTTGTGATAAATAGTAGAAAAGATACCGAGGAACTGTGCGAGGACGAATTTATATAGGCCTATATATAAAATAGTCTATAAAACGTCTGTTGGATTAGACTTTTATCTCTTTCCTATTTGGGACTTTTTGTTTAATGAATACACTTTTACGTGTTATGGTTAAAATGACTGAAAAAATGTAACAATTATTGCGCTTTACTTAATGAGATTTGTCCTGGTAGAAAACCATATATGCTACTTGACAATAAAAATCATTGCTTGTTTAAAGTTCCAGCTCCGGCGTTTTAAAAGGGGGGGAAAAAAATCACTGACTTACTGTTTATTCCAGCGAAAATGATCATTTGGAGATCATTTACCCCAAATAACAGTTGTCAGCGGTGGTTTGAAGCCAACTGTTTACCTTCCGCGCGCCGCAGAAAGACCCTTGAGCTGCGCCTGTAGCGCGCGCGCTGCGTCACCTGACCGCGAGCCATATGCAAATCTGCCCCGTCCTCAAACGCCATTGGCTCTCTCTCACTCATTTATTCCCTGTCAACGCGCATCACATGGCCGCTCTCCCACTAACTTTTCAAGCCCGCCGCTGAAAGTAGCTCAAAGACAATTCTGCACTGGATGTGAAAATCTCCCCGAGAGGAAGTTAGAATAAAACAAAGGGAGACGAGCAGCCGCAAAGTTACTCTCTATCCTCTGTCTGGATTGTACCGATCCTTTTCCAGTGGCCTCTTTTGTTATTAAGAGGTTCTGCACGTGTGTGCCTGCCAGGGAACGGGGACGCGTGAATGTTTCTGTGTGTGAGCCGAGTTAGTTAAAGCCAGTTGAATGTATAGCATGATGATGGAAACGGACTTGCATTCCCCGGGACCCCAGACTAACACAAACTCGGGCCACACGGGACCCAATGGCGGCAGCAAAGTTAACCAAGACCGCGTCAAGAGACCCATGAACGCGTTCATGGTGTGGTCTCGGGGTCAGCGCAGAAAAATGGCTCAGGAGAACCCAAAGATGCACAACTCGGAGATCAGCAAGCGCCTCGGAGCCGAGTGGAAAGTCATGTCCGAGGCGGAAAAGCGACCCTTCATTGACGAGGCGAAAAGACTGCGCGCCATGCACATGAAGGAGCATCCGGATTACAAGTACCGACCCCGGAGGAAGACCAAGACGCTGCTCAAGAAGGACAAGTACTCTTTGGCGGGTGGTCTGCTCGCCGGAACCGGTGGCGGAGGCGGCGTGGGGCTGGGAATGGGTGCGGCGGGGGTCGGCCAGAGGTTGGAGAGTCCAGTGGGTCACGGCGGCGGCACCGCGGCGAGCTACGCGCACATGAACGGCTGGACCAACGGCGCGTACTCGGCCGCGGCTGCAGCAGCGATGATGCAGGAGGCTCAGCTCGCTTACAGCCAGCACCCAGGCAGCGGAGCGCATCACCACCACGGCCACCACCACCATCCACACAATCCCCAGCCTATGCACCGCTACGAAATGACGGCGCTCCAGTACAGCCCCATCTCAAACTCTCAGAGCTACATGAGCGCCTCGCCGTCAGGTTATGGGGGAATATCTTACGCGCAGCACCAGAACTCCAGCGTGGCTACGTCTGGGGCCATCGGCACGCTGGGCTCGCTGGTGAAATCGGAGCCGAGCGTAAGTCCTCCCGTTACAGCTCACTCTCGAGCCCCTTGTCCCGGAGACTTGCGAGAGATGATAAGCATGTATTTACCGGCTCCGGAGGCAGGGGACCCGTCAGTTCAGAGCAGACTTCACGCTGTGCCGCAGCACTATCAAAGTTCCGCCACGAGCGTAAACGGAACCGTTCCATTGACACACATATGAACAGATTTCGCATTCAGACTTAAATAACCAAATATTTACCTCTTTTAGAGCATAACTACCTTTTTTTGTACAGAATGTCTGTTCTTGTAAATTTTGAAGGTGATATTATTTAAATATAATACTTAAACTGAAGGGATGTTGTCTGAATAATTTGTCCGAAATTACCCAATATGCGTGAGCTTTACACATTTACGAGGGATTATTTTTTCTTTTGTGTGTGTGTGTGTGTGTGTGTGTGTGTGTGTGTGCGAGAGAGAGAGAAAGTGAGAGAGACGTGAAAAGAGTGGGTGCTACAGTGTAAAATATAGTCACAATGACAACGTTTTTAAAGTTTTCTAAGATTTTTTCTCGATCCCACTTTGATTTGTCAACACGTGAGTTACTGTATTTGATCTATTCCTTATTTGTTTGTTGTATTTTTCCTTGTACATTGTGAAAATATTACAGAGAAAGATTGATAAACATTTGTAAATATAATTCGGATTTGCCAGGATAAAAGGAAAACGTTTTGCGTTGATGTGAGAATAAATTTCACTGCTTCTGCTCTGATTCTGGAAAGTTAGTTTGCTGTGTTTTGCTTTTTATCCCACGGGACTCGCGATTAAGCAGATGGAAACGGAGTTAATGATCCAAAGTGAAAACCTTTATATATCTGTTCAAACAACCTGGCATATTCAGTTGCACTGTCAACTTGATCAAATTTAAGCCTTTTTTAA
Source organism: Enteromius thamalakanensis (assembly GCA_032357475.1). Taxonomy (NCBI): domain Eukaryota; kingdom Metazoa; phylum Chordata; class Actinopteri; order Cypriniformes; family Cyprinidae; genus Enteromius; species Enteromius thamalakanensis. The sequence continues at coordinate 20,300,039 of JAUCMT010000001.1, forward strand.
TTTAAAAATGTTCGGACAGAAGTGTGCAAGTACACATTATAAATTCAAAATATTTTTAGCAGATGATTATTTTAATAAGTGTAATACTTATAAGTGTAAATATAAATAGGCATTTTATTAGTTAGAAATAAAATATAAAAATATAACTAATACAGAAAGTAAAATATCTATGTCAGATCTGCTGAAACTCCTATCAGTAGAGTTTAAAAGAAAACTAAAGACATTTATTGTTGTTATTATTATAGCATTATTATAAATCGCGTTTTTATTTTCAAATAATTTACCATTATTACATTGCTATAAGATTTACTCTAGCAAATTATTTAGACTAGACATTTAACAGAAATAAAGAAACATTTACAGGAATCGGCTAGAAAGCCTAATGTATAAAATATTTTTTTTGAGTAATGGACTCTTTAAATGAGTTTTTGACACTTAAGAGCTCTCCACTCAGGCTTGAAGCTCGTGGTCGTGTCTGTCTAAATTAAACTACTTCACATCGCTGGATAATTACTATTTATTTGATGCCACTATTTTTGTTTAGCGTGATCAGCTGCTTTAAGCTTACAAAGCTATTTCCCAGTAATGAAACCTTCCGTATTTCCCTTAATTTAGGAAACCTTCCCTGACGTTGTTGCGGTGTCTTGATGCATATGATGGAGGTCAAAGTTCAAGACCTCTCAAAATAAAGAGTGTCCAATAATAAAAAAAGACGAACAGCAAATAGAGAGCGAACTACATTATTCATTGTTCAATGGACCAACCCCTGTTTTTTTCCCGGGAGCCCCGGATTGTGCAGACATATGCTTTAAATCCGCTCCACTTCAATTAAATCCGCCTGGGTAACCCGCGAGCCACTCTTGACTATATATTTACCGGATATGGAATAATTGCGTTCTAAACCCATGAATGGAATTAAAAATGTTAGTTTATTTCCACTTTTGATATGCGGTTTAAGAAGAATTCTATTTTTTTTTCGCCTTCTGGCTTATTATTATTATTTTTTTACTAAAATTGACAGCCTAATTTTCTTATAATTGAATCACTGGTGGGCCGTCAAGCAAATGTTGCTTGTATCCTCCGTGGGGTGTCAGTGGGATTAAGATGAATGCAGAGTGCGTGAGTGTTTTGTGTCAGGGAGAGAGGAGGATTAAACAACCCTAAAAGCTGAACCCCCGGGTCAGCGACAAGACTCATTCTTATTACAATGAAACCCACCGGAAGAGTGACGTGACGCGGGAGCTTTCTCGCAACAAGTAGCAGGGATTCAGGGAGGTCTTTGAACCTCTTTTCCTTTTTTTTTTAACTCGGTAGACGACCGTGAGAATGTTGACAGAGTTTCACATGAATGTTTAAAAAAAAAAAAAAAAAGTTAATTTATGAACAAAGAACAAAAAGCGCTTATTGGACAACTAGCCTATTTGAATATTTTTTATCCATATAAGGTACGCTTAAATCGACACGTTACATCCCTTTTATACACATTTCCCCTATGCAAACATTTTTTTTCAAATAAATGCTATTTTTATACATTAAGCCCTGTTCTTGCATCACAAGGGATAGGGCAATACACAACATTGCTGTTCATAGCAACGCTGATTTGCATTCAAAAACAAAAAGAGTGAGCCCAGTATGGGCACCCGTCCAGCAGACTGGCAAACCTCACCCTATTCACCTCTACCGTTTCCTGGCAGAAGAAAAAGAACACAAACGCGAATCTCACCAATAAATCTAGAACAGCCAGACAGACCTTTATCACATTTACACCACACGTGTTCTGAAGTGAAATTGTAAAAATGGGCTTGTATTTTGTAATTTGTAAAACCGGCGATCCTTTGCACTCACTGTCCTAAATGTTCCTAATTAGCATCGGGTTTATCATACCCCTGCATATTTTCTTGCCTCCTCAGAAAAAAAGCTGCTTGCCGTTCTGCTACGGAAGATTACGGAGACAGATTGCAGAGGACGAATGTGCGGCGCCAGATTAGCGGGGAATAGAAACAGCAACCGGGCCAATAAATTCCTTGCGCGGGCCTTATCGTGCAATTACACGTTGACATATTTAACAATCTCGCGGTCTTTTTTCCTAATCCACAAACCCTCCAAGAGGCACGAGACGTTGCGCGCTACAGTCGTTTTAGACGTAGTTGCATGTTTACTGAATAAAACCTGAAAACACGTTCCACAAAATACCATATTTTAGGGAACAGCTTTCTTTTCAACATTATTCCCTCGCGTTCAGATAACAAGTAAAGTCTGCTTTATGACAACATCTTCGTGTTTGTCAAACCAGTGTGTGAATAGTTGCAATTGCTGCTTTTTAAGATAGCCTAAGCTTTCCTCGCGCCTTACAAAATGTGTCCATAAGTTGCACGTGCTTTCATAGATCACTGGGACTGCCTGATCGTTCCGTAAAACTTAATACAACATGGGATTGATTTAAAAGTGACATCGTGGAGAAAGATGACGATGGCGTTTAACTCGCTCTCACTTAAATTTCCTTTCCTATCTCAATACATAAAATATCACTGTTGATTGTCACACTGCCTGCCTAAATAAGCTGTTTTAACCAACTCGTATTGTAAAAAAAAGCTTTGCAGTTTGCATCGACTTAAAAATGAACTAAATACGAACGCTTTTACGTTACGACGCTCGTATAACGTGCAGTGGGCTACTACGTGCGACTAAACTTATGTTTAGCGCATTTGAGAAGCCCAGCCACTGGTTGTTAGCGAATTATCTCTTTCTCTCGGTCTCTTTCCCCGCATGCACACACTCTTACTTTCCCCTGTTACCAGTGTCCGCCTGTGCGGGGGCCTGCGGCGAAGTGATTGTGAGAGACTCTGTTGGAATTTGGCAGCGTGGCGGCTTTGGAACGGCGCCCCACGCTGACTGTCATTCAGCGGGCCTGCGCGACTCACTGTGCCGCTGGGAAGTGTCGCTCATCCGTGCACTCATTGGCCTTACAAAGCTGATTACAAGCATCAGCGAATTCCTGAAGGCAATGAGAGGCGATGCAGGTGCACGAGAGGGTAAGTTGGTTGGAACATTCGCGGATGAAGCTGAAAGTTGTGAACACCCAAAACGGCCTCACCCAATAAAACTTTGAGATTCAGTCCATCTGACGCGTACTAAATATTTACCATTTCTGAAAAAACTCTCTCTTTTTGGGAGACTTATAATAGCCTACTGGAGACAGAAAAAACATTGTAGCTTTCTTTGAGTTGATTTGTTAACTTCATATGGAATTGGGAATTACTTGAATACCCATCAGAATTAATATAAGTTGAAGTGGTAATTGTTTTTAGTTTCCCAGAGACTGATACAAATCTCATTAAATAGCCGGAATTCTTGAAATATGTTTTGTTTTATAAATAAATAATACGCCTATTTGAAAAACCTTTGGTCATGTGGTGTAACCAACATTAATTTTAATATTGGAAAACGAAAAATAAATAAATATAAAAGTCTTGATAATTGTGCGAAGGTCGTGTGTTTTTACTGTATAAGAAAAAGCAGGCTACGCTTTGAACAGATAAAATAGCCTGAGAAAACTTTTGGTTATTCGTGACACATAAATATTTGACCTTGAAAAATACGGTTTGAAAATTAAAAAACATTTTTAGAACTTGTTAAACGTTTTTTATATAACTAGATTTAATACATATATATCTTTTTTATTATCTCAACCCTCTTTAGTTCAAAATATGGATTTTTTTAAAGCCAAGGTCTAAATAGCCCTACTTCTTTAGCAGTCTAATTATATTGCATCCACCCTACTTTTCAAGAGCTGACAACAGTGTTGTACTTAAGAATGTCACTTGTGTTCACAATTTTGTGCGCGTGGGTTTAATTATCGATTGATTTGAAAACATTTTCAAAACATAATTGGTCAAGTGTCGACCCAAACCGAGAGCGATCACTAGATCATTGGAATCGCTCGACGTCTCTTCTTCTTCATCAAGTTCCTCAAAGGGAGATCCGTCACCTGAGAGTTGTCACCCTACTGTCACTTGCTGATTAACGGACAAAAGAGGTCTGCCGGACAGTCTATGGCAGCCAGTCAACCAGAACGGACTATGCAAATAGCCCGGAGAAGGCGAGAAGATGGCGAACAGTGCTTTCAATTGTTCTTTGGATTTCACAGCTTTCCGCGCGCAGCTGCATCTCTGTAGTTACCCAGGATACTATTTTGCATTCGCGGGAAGAAGCCTAAAAGGTCTCAACTAAAAAGGCATCTGAAACCGTTCAGCTTAAGCAAGTGGAAATACTTAAATATACACACATTTGAAAAGTGCAAAAGATTGAAGCAAAACTAAACTTCATAATATCATACCAATCAATAACCGGCTAAGTGGGCGCCTGGAGCTGTCCAGGTGCTGAAATCCAACATGCTGAAAGGCTTACACGCTTTCTTACACTTTACAGTATTGTTCTACTAGGCTAGTAATATGTTTTAGTCTAGCAGCAGATTATTATACAAAGTGACCAGAATATACATATTTAAAATGTCAGCTTAAACTGTGATTTAGGACACGCAGCCACTTCCTCAAATCTCTCCACCTATCATTGTCCATCTTATCTTTAAAACGTGAGAGAGAGAGCGGGCGTTCGTAGTCTAAATGTACACAGCTTCCGGTGTCATTAGCATTCACTTAGCTGTACTAACTCTCATATGCGTGTTTTAATTTGGCATACTGTGTTTACGAAGAAATGGACTCTGGCATGCATACGCAATTGGTAGACTTATGGATCTGGGGCAGCTGCGTATTATAGTGAACGCCAGAGTCAGTTTCTGAGTATAAAACGTGCTATAGATACGCATATTCTCACAAAATAGCTTACTTCTTTGTTGTAAAATGGAAACAGTAAGTAGCCTATTTTATATATTTTGTCCTAAATTTATTCTTTGTAAAGGTTAGGGCACAAAATCAAGTAATTCTGTTTACCCAATATGCAATTAAAGGATGTCAGCCTTTTCTTTAACGCTGACCAAAGGGCAACCTGAAGTACTATTTCCAAGTTTTTTATTTTAATGCTTTATATACATTTTTTAAGTGCTATATTTCTGTATCACCCTTTCACTATTTGCAATTGACTGCAATTTTCTGTTGGCCGGTGGGTAAAACCTCACCTCTTCTGGCTCTTGGCTTTGGTTGGTCATAGCTGCCAAAAAATAAAAAGCTGTAAATTAGCCCAATTTATGATGCCTGGAGTGTAATTCTGTAACGCTTCCCATGAAGTGCCAGCGGGTGAGGGTACAAAAAAACAGGCAGAACATTCTGTTGCCCCATGGGGCAGTTCATTAGCACATAATAACCTCTTAATCTTGAGATGAGGCCAAAGTCCTCTTTCACAAAGAGTTCCTCTTGTGTAGTGCCATACGGTACTTTCTTGGTTGGAATAGAGTTAAGGGTGGCAAGCACCACATTGTGGCCAATGGACATTATGTATTTTTGTGGGTGTAGTTGTGTGCATGTTTCTTGAATTTTTCATGGGTTTCTACATTATATGTAAATCCTCAGCTTGGATTTACTTAACCACATGCATGTTATTGAAAACAAGACATGCACACAAACACACTGTAAAAAAGTGTGTCCAAAATGAGATGAATCTAAACTGATTTGATGTAGTCTAATGGTAAAAAGTTCTTCTAACTAAATGCTAGTTGATTAAAAAAAAAGATTTATGCCAAATTAGTAATATTTTGTGAATTAGTTTACTGGTTCAATGTACAAATTCACATTATTAAGAATAATTTAAGGGGGAAAAGAAGAGAATGCTATAGTTGTTTTCGGTATTGTTTAGTCAGTTGAAGATTGAACTAAAATGAACCAGCATGTTGGGTGAAGGATAATTTGTTGTTTTTTCATTCAGCTGGAAAGGATTGCTAAAACAGTTTTTGTGGGGACTGAGCAGAACTGGAGAAGATGAGAGAAGCTTTATGACTTTTCAAGACCATCTGAAAGATTAGACTACAAAAGCAAATAGAGGAGAGAAAAGGAGAAGAGTGTGCATGACCTAGGAATAATAAAAGTAAATAGAAATTATCCCTGAGGTCCGTCTTCAATGTTTCCAACCTTGAGAGAAGCATCAAAAGAAAACCAAAAAAATAAGTAATAAACACTACTATTGAAAAGTGTTCATCCCTTCACCCTTTGCACAAAAATTATGAAGCAGTGAAAACATGTTTTAACAGTAACGATAAAAGAACCATTGTTAATATTTGAGCACCAAATCAGCATATTAGAATGATTTCTGAAGAAAAGAATGGTTTTCTAATACTATTTCACAGTATTACTTTTACAGAAGGCTAGTACTGTACAAGCTTAAGAGATGTCGTTCAGAAACATTCTAAATCATAATTATTCAAAATGCTTCAATGTGTCGTGGGACTGACTTTCTGACCCTTATACACAGACACTTAGAGGGATTTGCAGTCATGAAGCTTTAAAGAGATGTTCGGGTCACACACACACACACACATACAAGTGACATCCCTGATCTGGGGTCAAGTCTCAATCTGGAAGCTCTTTGATTCTTTAAACCCCAAACCTGGGGTCTTGTTTCAGACTGGTGGAACCATATCTGTGCTGCTTGACACAATGAACTTGACAGACAACCAGATTTACCTGCAGAGAGTCTGGTTAGGGTTACTCTGCTCTTATTATGCTGTCTGAAAGAGAACAGGTAATGGAGTCTGAGGCGAGGTGGAGGACCGCAGACTGCACCCTTTATTCAGTTCTACCTTGATTACCTGAAACTCGGGTAATTGCGGCGGCTCTATTTCAGGCGCTGTTTACCCCTTCAGAAATAATCATCTGATCAGTCTGCCCTCACCTGGGGCAGAAAGAGCATTGAGCTGGCACAACCCAACTCCCCTGCCTCAGTATAACGGCAAGCTCCCACCTCAATACAATGACTGACATCTCTAAAATTTGCGACAATCGGCAATTTGCCAAAAACTAAGTGCTGTTACAGTATGTTTTATCTGATCAGGGGGCCGGGAGAGAGAGGGAGGGAGGGATGAGGAAAGCAAAAGAAAACCCTCTTCTAGCCTGTGGGGATAGCAGACCTCTTGTATTCTTGATCAGTATGCCTCTATTTGACTGTAACTATTTCCAGACCTCCTGCCTGCTTGGTTTGCCTATAGTGCAGGCCGAGCCACAATAGCGTCCCGCCGCGCTGCTCCGGCTGCCTCCATGCTTTCAGGCAGAGCAGAGCCTCGCTGCCGTGGTGATTCATTATTCCGTTGCCCCCAGTGACCGGGAGCAGGCCAAGCCCCCTCCTGCCAAACAGGCCACTAAGTGGCAAGAGACGAAATGAGTGACATTTCCTAAAAGTTCTGACCTTTGTTTTCCCATTGAGTCAGCTGCCATGTTGGAGAAAAAGTAGTGTGCACTCTGAAAGTAGTGTGCGCACACAGGCTTTTAAGCCATTTGTTTTACTGTTTGGTTTTCTAGTTAAAACACTCCCCTATTAGCATGCAATGATATATTGATATCGATATATTGATAGTAAAAGTATGAATCTAATTAAGCAAGTGTAAAATCATAAACAGAAAATAAATTATTATTCTTTTTTAAGTCTTTTAAAACAAAAATTTTGTAGTGTGTTTTTCTGTAGCCAACTAAAATTAAAATCTAGTTAATTGTCATTAAAATTGAAACCAAACTTTGTGAAACCATAAATGCCTAAAAGAGCTTTATTTTTAAGACTGTATGTGACCTAGGCATGTTTTATAAGGCCCACCTATGGGATTTTATTAGCTAACATAAATAACACAACTCTGTGAATTTATGAGAGATCACAGCTAATCCATTTTCAAAAATAACGTGCTTTAAATGCGGATTTTGACGCCTGCTTTTGTTCCCAAAAGTCACGCGGTGTTGAACTCACCCTGCGTGCGCAAGAGTCCACATTTTGTCGCACGTTATGAATGGCGTTGATCTCGCGCTCACTGCACCGCTGCGCTGCGTGCGTCTCGAATCTAAACCACGGTCGCCACTTTAAGCCGCTGACTCCAGACCTCGATAATAACATCCTGACTGCCCACCGAAGCCCCAGAAATCAAGCTTGCTACGGACGCTAGCGCTGTAACGGCTGCTCGGCGAGACCTGTCGGTCACACAGAGCCGCGCACCCGCCGCGCTCGGACTAGCGCTAATTGGTTGACTAATTGAACTCTGCATGCTGCTTCCCTCCGTTCTCGGTAATCAACATGTGTTTCAGGCGGTGGAAGATTTCTCAAACTTCGGCTATTATTTTTTTGAATGGCCATTTCATTTTCTTGACTTTTAATGTTCAGACACTAATAGGCCATTCATATTCATCTTATTTAAATATCTATACCGTCTAGAAGAGTTTTACAGCTTGTTGGGTGTTCTATGGTTGTTTATTAATTTACTGGCCAGCTCTAATGCATTAAAATCTACCTAATCACCTAGGCTACAGCAAATCCAGAACACCATCTTTTACTGTCTTTAGTCTTTCAGACAGAACTTCTCAAAAAGATCAATGTTCTTCAAATATGAAACTCCTATTGAAAATTCTGCATGCTTTAAAGATAATGTTCTTCACAGACCGCCTGGAGAAGTTGAAGGGACCCTCTGGTAGAAAACTCTGCATCCAGACCGAAACGTTTAGCCTATGATTTTCTTTAAAAGAGCTGATATGTTCTTTTTATTCTCATTTTTTTTGCCACACACTGGTGCTTAACATCACAAATGAAATCATTTTATATCTATCATTTAATATAGATCATATCTCTATTGTTGATTTATAATCTTGTTTCCTCATGGGGACCTAAGGTCAAAATTTACTGGTATTCCTATCTTTGTGGGGACAATTGGTCTCCATAAGGTGGTAAATACCAGGTGCACACACACACACACACACACACACATATATATATAGAGAGAGAGAGAAAGAGCTTTTCTTAAGTGATGTCAGTAGAAAAAAATAGAAAAATCAAAATTATAACCATAAACTATATTAAGCTACGTGAGCTTTGAAAATGCAACCTTAGAATAACAGAATTTAGATACCCAAACACACAAAGTCCCTTTTTACTCCTCACCTGTCTCTATCTTTTTCTTTCAGCTCTTTCTTTCTTTTCTTCTTGGCTTCCCTTATTCTCTCTTCTGCTGTTTGGCATCTCTCCCTAGAAGAGGATTCAGGAAGTTTGGCTGGCTGTGAAACCATTTCATATGCCTGTTTTACAGGGAAAGCAGTATTTGTCTTTGTGTGAGAGACTGTCACCTTCATCTCCACACAAGATCCTGTGTCTACAGCTGACCCTGACCTCTCGGTCACCCGCGTGATTCAACAGGTGCTGCACTGTAAGAGTGGAAGAATTCAACCACGGCTCTGAAATGTAAAGATGGATGTTGTAGTTGAGCAAATATCAGTGTTTCTATGGTTAGACATGTTCACCATCTTCATAATGTAACCTATAAATTGTAAACTTGTCAATAAGAAAATTAATGATATTGACTTAAGGAGAAATCACGCTACACTGAAAAAAAAACAAAATCAGGAATAAATACATTTTTCAAATATATTCAAATACAAAACAGTTCTTTTAATTTGTAGATCATATTCCACAATGTGACTGTTTTATTTTTAAAGTTAAGAATTCTTATGCAATCAAGTATGTGCCGTTAAGAGAAAAGTATTGCTGTATTGAAGTTACAAGGAATTGCTTTTGGTTGCTGAAAGAATTGACACTTCATCTTTCAAATACCAACAAAATAAAAACATTCTCAGTCTACTTCTTGTCTTTTCCTTTACACCATGCTTCAGTTTATCGCTCTGACCAGTGGAGATGATGAAGCAGAGGAAGGACTCTGAAGAAATGAGTGTATGTTAATCATTATATACAGTGCACAGATTGATTTTGCACTATATGCACTGCCACTTCATCTAATTTCAGGAAAGGATCTGCTTAAAATGTTTGATTTCTGAAAGTCCTTTTATTAGGTGTGAATGTCCATTAGTCTAATAAAGAAAGCAGGGCTTAAAATTTCACTACATTGATTTTTTCACCTAAAAAAAAAAAGAATAAGCAGGTTTTAGACATTGATGGGCTTTTTTCTTTAGTTGCTAGCAGTCAGGTACACTGAGGGAGGCTAATTACCTCCAGAACAATAGGAAATAACTAAATGGACTCATAATGATTTACATTCAGAGTAAAGACAATGGCCTGAGCCTCATCATCCAATCTACTGTAGAGCGAGATGAGAGATACCACAAGTCAACCATCTGCCCAATCGCATCAGAGCAATCAGCTTCCTGAACCACTCGCTCATTCGGCTGAGGCTCATTTCATACCTTTTAACCTCTCCTTGCTCCCCAGGCTTGGCTTTTAGTATGACAGACAAAGTGTGTAGGGAGTATCTAATGGAATGGACTCAGCGGGGTGCGGGCTGCTTTTGGGACTGAGCCGGGGCCTAATGTCAGGTGAACAGGAATATGCAGTAAGGTAGAGAGTGTGCAACCCGGGGTACTCTGCTCTTAGTGAGGAAAAATGGCTACAATAATGATTTCTTAACAATTTCTTTCTTACTCATTTCATTCTTTTTTTTTTTACCCCAACATTCTATATGCTCTCTCTCTCTGTATCATTCAAATGTTTAGAGTTAGTAAGATTTCTAAATTTTCAAAAACTTTTGACTTTTGTCTTATGCTCACAAACGCAGCATGAGTTTGATCAAAAAGGGGGAAAAAACAAAAAATACTCACGTTAATATATTTTAACATGTTTTTTTTCCTGCGATGACAAAGCTGACTATCTATCTATCCATCTATCTAGAATACTAAGTTGCAACATTTATTTAAAATACAAAAAAAGGTGAAAATGTATACCATCACTTTTGATCATTGCTGAATAAAATTATTAATTTCTTTAAGGTAAAAACCTTTAGTCAAGAACATGAAATTAAGCATCTTGTTTTTGCAGGCGACACTTTACTATTAAAACCTACTTTCATGATACGCTTTTTATTCGTACAGATCAATGTTTCAGAAATGTCTGATTCTCCACAGCTGAACAATAAATTAAAATATCATAAAGCAATCTTTTTTCCCCATTAAGTCTTTTTGTAGACTATCATAGTGCTGTTACCTGAGAAGTGCTGTTCCTCTTTTCAATTTTTATTCTCAGCATGACTAAAATGATAACGGTCTAAAACTAGGAGGATCCTCCAGCAGTTCTCATTTTCTGAACAAAATGTACTTATTGGCTATTGGGGAATCATATTTCCAAGGCTAAAGTGATTGGGCTGATATTAGAAACCATTTTATTATAAGAATGTTTCTAGTAGAGATGTTAATTTGTAATTCAGAAAGAATTACTCTGTAATCGGTAATGCAGTAACAGTGCCCCCTTTTGAGTGGAGAGGCCATTGATCTGTAACCTTAAAATAGACCACGAGTCTGTGTGCGTGCTCCTTTAGTTTCTGTAAAGCTTTTTTATGAATATCAACTACTAAAGAATGCTTGAACCAGCTTTTCTTTCACTTTATAAATCATTACAAAATGGAGTGGGTTACATGTAAGAAAGCAAATGGTGATGATAATATTATTTTAAGTAAAATGCATTAAAAGCCTTAATTTATTAAAGATTGTATCTATTGTACAGTAAAGTGCGCATTAAAAGCTGCTTTGCCAAACCTGTCCGTCTGCTTCCTTGAAAACTATTGTGTTTAGCAAACCAGCTGAGCGACAGGTGATACTAACCATCGGCGTTAACAAACAAAAACATCTCATATACCTGGGATGTGTGACAAGTCAAAAGCATCCCAGAATTCCTAGGATCTTGGGAGCCTGCCAGAAGATGTCAATCATCTGTAAACCAATCTAACATGAGAGTAGGAGGGTTCCAGGGATCATGTTCTGGGTGGTTTAGGATCTATGGATCTGCACAGCACCAAGCGGCCTTCAGCGATTACTGAAGTCAAACTTCAACCGTCTCACGTTAACCTGCCTCTGATGAAACCGATAAAACCTTTCAGGAGGGCAATAACGAGAAAATGCAACCAAGAGAGCCACTGTTTTATACAGCTCTATCTGTGCTGATGGGTCGGACACATTTAAAGCGCTGCTGGATTGTCTTTATGTATGTGTATTTGTTTTTGTAAACCCTCAAACTCACTTGAAATGTAACGACTTGGAACTTTGACAGACTAATATTTCATGATTCACAATCACCGGTTTCAATTACGACAGCAATGTTCTGTCTGCAGGTGACCTGATTGAAGTCTCTCGAGTCGATGTGTATCTGATGCGATATGATGTACCTCTGGGAGGGTACTTGAAGAGAGAAGAGTGTCTCACAGATCAGAGATATCACTGATCCCATAATAATCCCATGATAATCCTACTGCGAGACAGCACTTAATCATCCTGTTTGTAATGTGATATGGATTAGGCCATTAGCTATCAGCATGGCCACTAGACTGACACGCCATAGGCATTAACACAAGCCAAACAGACAGAAATTGAGCCATTGACACAAAACTGAGCTCAGTCAAACCACCTTTATCAATGTTAACATGCCTCTCTAAATGAATGTAGATGAGGTGAATGAAAGTCCTCAAACTGGTGAACAATGAGATCAAATACTGTATAAAGTGGCATTTTATAGTTTGGAAGAATCACCAAGGCTGCATTTATATTGACAGTAATATTGTCAAACATTCTCACTAAAGGTTTTCTGTTTTAGGTTTATCTATCTTTAAATGCATTACATTTTGAAATATCATTTATTCCTGTGATGGCAAAGCAGAATTTACAGTATCCAGTTTTTTTTTTAGAGTGGAAATGCATTTAAAAGAAGCACCATTGTGTAACATAAGTGGTTTAGTGTCTCTTTTAATATTTTTAATGCACATTTGCGGATTTCTGTAAAAATTAATGTTAATTTCTTTAAAAAAAGAAAAAACAATTTAAACAACCGTGATTGAGCCATTCATATTTTTTAACATTCTTAACTTATTAAGTTTTTCATATAATATTAATTAAAAAATGCACTTAAAATGCAATTATCCATTGGCAAGACTGTCAATAAACCATACTAATCTCATTATCATTTGAGTTAAAATATAATTTAATCATTTCTCCTATTTGGACCATCATTTCAAAATGGCCAAATAATGCCTGACCACATATCAGTCCATCTTTAATACCGATTCTGTAAAAGATATTTTTCTTGTATGTACTGACACACTGTCTATGAATCTACGCACT